>SNQJ01S0088141.1:33645-63477 GCA_010110895.2 Picea sitchensis | reverse complement strand
ATTTATTAAGTTAATTTAATTTATATATAAATTTACATTAGTGTTAAATATAAATATATATATCAAATTATGATACTTTACTAAAATATAGAAATTATTAGAAATTAATTGTACAAAATTAAAGACACAATGACATATCACAATACACATCTAAAAATATAATAACTATGAATTGATATTAATCATCTTATCAAAATCATAAAATTATAATATATATTATTTATGCTTGATCATGGGAATTTGGGTCTTTAGGAATTATATAGATATTTTATGTTATATTACGGAGGAAAATGGAAAATTTGAAGTCGAGTTCATAATTATAATTAGGATGTTAAGAATTTTAAATGCTATAAAAAATTATTTTTAAATATATAAATAAATATTTTTTTAAATAATTTTGAAGTGTTAGTTATGATATAGAAGTGCCTATGATATAGAAGTGAATTTATTAAAATTGTTGTTCCATAAGAAATTGTTGGGATACATTGATATGCATGAAAATCCATAGTAACATTGTGTCTGCATGGCATGGCATTATAAATTATGTCGAAGTTATATGAGATGGAATTATTATTTAGTGGTGTAGGAAATGATGTTAATAGGTGTTTTATGATAGAAATTGATAAAACAAATAGAATGATGATCTGGAAAAGAGTGGGTTTTTACATGATAAGTCATGGAACAAAGAAACCAAGAGAATAAAAAGAAAGAAAAGTGAGTTTAAAGAAATGTTTAGGAAGTATATAGGAAAGAGAGGCTTTATAGATAAGCGAGTTTAGTATTTCAATTATTTTTTCATAAATATTTAAATTTAAATTTGATGCATTGACTATAAAATCCTTGAAATGTTCAAATGTTCAAATTTTTCAATGGTTAAGCTAGCTATCAATGTGATGAACATAGCCCCATCATCACAATGTGATGAACATAGCCTCGTGATGGAAATATCCTTTCATCATAATGTCACAAACAATATCTTGTCGTCGCCATTTGATGAACATAGCCCCATTGTCACAAAATATTTCTCATTGTGACAATGTGTTGGACATATGACATTTATGTTCATCACATAGCCATATGACATACGATGAACATACAATGAACATATGTCATTTTTTGTTCATCACATAGCCACTTTTTACTTAAATACCATGTCATTGCAATCTAATGAGCATATCCCAATCCTCAAAATACCCCCATCATCGTTAATATGTGACAAACAATATCATGCCGTTGCAATGTTATGAACATATCCTGGTCATCCCAATGTGACGTACACACCCATTCATCATAATGTGATGGAAATATTATGTCCTCGCAATGTGATAAACATATACGAACATCAAAATGTGATGAACATAACTCTTACATTACAATGTCATAACCATAAATTAACATCACAATGAGATGAACATTTCAAATCATTCCAATTTGTCAAACATAGTAACGTTTCAATCTACCAAACATATTAACGTCACAATGTGATGAACATATATGAGCATCACAATGTGATGAACATATGTCGATGTCACAATGTGATGAACATTTCCCTTTCATCAGAATGTGACGAACATTAATAGATGTCACAATGTGAAAAACATAGCCATATTTTTGTAATGTGACAAACATATCTTCACGTTGTAATGTTACATGCATATCTTGACATAACATTGTCACAAAAAATTCAAAATGTCTCAATGTAGTGAACACAACCCATTGTTGCAATGTGTTGTACACAACCCAATGTGTCAATGTGACAAACAACATTGCAATGAGGCAAACATTTCCTAATGTCGCAATGTGACGAACATAACCCACTGTTGGATTGTGAAAAACCTATTCCAATGAATATTGTGACAAACCAAGACCCTTCGTCGTAATTTGATGACCATAACTTTACGATGTCATGTGACAAACAATATTTGATGTCACAATGTGACTAACAAAATTTGATGTCAGAATGCGATGAACAAAACCTTATGTTTAAATGTGACCAACAAAACATGATCAACATTGCAATGCGTAGTGCCATAGTAAACTATGATTAAACATAATCAATATGGAACACCATAATTAAATCCACATCGTTAATGAATCTGATCCATCGGCACGGTCAACCATAGTCAACCATGGTCATGGTCAGCACAGTAAAAAATCTTAAAGGAAAACCACGATCAACCATAGTCAACCTTTCCTTGCAAAATTCAACCAAGTCCTACCAAATTCAACCATAAAAAACCATGGTCATGCTCAACCATAATTAACCATGTTCATTGTCAATTAATGTGATGCAAATATTGTATCCTCACAATGTCATGAACATGTACTAATGTCGCAATGTGACAAACATATAAGGATCAATATATGCATTGTTACTGGCAGATATAAGGAAATATATGTCCTTATATCTGTCCATATAAGGACATAAGGATCCATATACTATTAAGTTATTAATGTCGTTGCCATGCGATGAACATAACCCCTTTGTCGCAAAATATTTCTCATTGTCACAATGTGTTGTACATGACATTTATGTCCATCACATAGCCATATGACATACGATGAACATACAATGAACATACGCCATTTTTTGTTCATAACATAGCCACTTTTTACTTAAATACCATGTCTTTGCAATGTGATGAACATATCCCAATCATCAAAATATCCCCATCATCGTTAATATGTGACAAACAATATCATGTCGTCACAATGTTATGAACATATCCCGGTCATCCCAATGTGACACACACATCCATTCATCATAATGTGATGGAAATATTATGTCCTCGCAATGTGATAAACATATACGAACATCAAAATGTGACGAACATAACCCTTTCGTTACAATGTGATAAACATAAATTAACATCACATTCTGATGAACATTTCGAAACATTCCAATCTGTCAAACATAGTAACGTTTTAATCTACCAAACATATTAACGTCACAATGTGATGAACATATATGGGTGTCACAATGTGATGAACATATACCGATGTTGCAATGTGATGAACATATCCCTTTCATCACAATGTGATGAACACTAATAGATGTCACAATGTGATGAACATAGTCATCTTGTCACAATGGGACAAACAGATCTTCATGTTGCAATGTTACATGCATATCTTGACGTCCCATAATGACAAAAAATTCAAAATGTCATAATGGGAAGGACACAACCCATTGTGGCAATGTGTTGTACACAACCCAATGTGACAATGTGACAAACAAATACCAACATTGCAATGAGACGAACATTTCCTAATGTTGCAATCTGACGAACATAACTCATTGTTGGATTGTGACAAACCTATTCCAATGCAATAATGTGATAAACCGAGACCCTTTTTCATAATTTGATGATTATAACTTTACGATGTCATGTGACAAACAAAATTTGATTTCACAATGTGACAAATAAAATTTGATGTCAGAACGCGATGAACAAAAACTTACTTTTAAATGTGACCAACAAAACATCATCAACATTGCAATGCATAGTTCCATAGTAAACTATGGTTAAACATAATCAATATGGCCAACCATAATTAAATCCACATGGTTAATGAAGCTGAGTCATCGACACGATCAACCATAATAAACCACGGTCAACGATATTCAACCATGGTCATGGTCAGTACAATAAAAAATCTTAAAGGACAACCACGATCCACCATAGTCAACCTTTCCTTCCGAAAGTCAACCAAGTTCTACCATAGTCAACCATAAGAAACCATGGTCATGCTCAACCATAATCAACAATGGTCATTGTCAATTAATGTGATGCAAATATTGTATCCTCACAATGTCATGAACATGTACTAATATCTCTCCATATAAGAACATAAAAGAACATAAGGATCCATATATCATTAACTTATTAATGTGTTACTTTATTATGATATAAATACTTTATTAATTTATTAATACGATTAATATAATAATATAATACTTTAATGTACTTTGGAATATTTTAATATTTTTTAAAAATATATGTGCTTTATTAATCTATTCTACTACTAATATTAATTAATCTATTCTATTACTAATACTAATTAATTAATACAATACTAATTTTACAATTTTACACTACAATATATATTACAATATATATTGATACTTTAATTTAGAGATTATATTAATGTATCAATTAATTAATTAATTAATGCACTAATTAACATTCAATTGATAAATATATTAATATTTTTTAATATATTACTTTAATTTATACTTTAATACATTAATATTTTTATACATTATAATAATTTATAAATGCATTATTATAATGTATTAATACTTTAATTTAAACATTATATTAATATTTTAATTAATTTTCAATATATTAATATTTTATATATTATTACTCTAATTAATGTATTGATACATTAATTATATATAAATTCATTAATGGTCTATTATTTCTCTACTATGTATGTCAACTCTAATGCACTTTAAAAAAGTGGAAAGTGGAAAATAACATTATTAGTTTAAAAAAGTGGAAAATGACATAAATTAATTTATTATTATTTTTTTAATAATAATAATATGACTGAGCTTAATAATTAATAACATGTGTTTTCTCTAAAAAAAAATCACATTTTCAAATCGAGAGAATAAAAAATAAATTATTATTATTATACCAATCACTTTTATTATTAATAATTTAATAATATATCACTTTATTAATATATTAATAAATTAACTATATTAATTAATACATTAAATAATAATATATTAATAAAATTTTAATATACATTAATAGTTTAATATGTTACATAGTTCAATGTATGTATGACTACTTTATTAATATATTACTTTATTTGTGTAGTAAAACTTAAATATTGTATTTACTAATGCCTTTATTGTATTGATATATTAAATTTATTACATTATTATTACATTCATATTTTTAATAATGTATAAATTAATAATTAATTAAATAATTATTACATTACATTATAATGTATTAATCAGTATATCATAATTATATCATAATGTAAATTAATTATTTTCATATATACATAATATTTATATATTATTATTACATATTACATTAATGTAGTAAAATATATTAATAATAATGTATAAATTAGTAATTATTACATTACATTATTAATGTATTAATCAATATATCATAATCATAACGTAAATTAATTATTTTCACATATACATAATATTTATATATTATTATTATATATTACATTAATGCAATAAAATATATTAATATATCATTAATTTATATATATATTAATACATTACATTAATATAATACATTAATGTACTAATTTATTAATGTATTAATATATTAATAATATTAATATTAATTAATAGATTTTAATTAAATTATTAATTATTTAATATATTAATATTTAATTAAATAAGAAATTAATTAATAATATATTAATACATTAATATATATTATTACATTTATAATTAATTATAAATGGTTGTTATATGTCTATGGACATCATATTCCACTTTTCAAATTAATAAGGTCGATCGACTATATCAACTACTTTTATAAAGTGTTTGTTGTTAGTTATATATATTTTCCTTGATATAATTTATAATAATAAATGTATTGTTATTGAAAAAAGTTATTTATACTTTTATATATATATTCCCATAATGTTGATATTATTATAGTGATTTTATACTAGTTTAATTAACACCATTTTCTTAAAAAACTAAAAAAAACACTATAATATGTTTATACTATATATGTTTTCTCGTAATGTCGATATTATTATAGTGGTTTTATGCTGGTCTAATTAACACCATTTTCGAGGAGTTCTTACTAGAAAATGGCAAGAAATCCCCGAAAGAAAAATATCTTTTACATTGTCAAATACAAAGCTTTACAAATAGTTTGATTACAATAATCAATTCGAAACTTTAACTATTGATTCACATTGTTTTTTGTTTTTTCATCTTTCACGAGAAGCCTCTTAAATTTCAAATTCAACAACTCAAGATACGTGTCATGCAGAGTTTCGTGAATGGTTTTTGCGATTATGTCCATCTGAATATGGGTGGATGGATCTTGTTAACATGGGGCTTTACATAATATTTTATTCCCAAAGAATGCGGACGATTCTATGGATATTTAACTTAGAAGTATATCCACCTAATTACGTCTATGTATGTGGAGGAATTGTTGGTACTGTAAATTGGAYAGTGAATTTGATTGTTGCTCAAACATTCCTGGCCATTCACTTTTGGTATTTGTGATGTGCTAGGTTTCGTTCCTGGCCATTCACTTTTGGTATTTGTGATGTGCTAGGTTTCGTATTTGTAGTGATAATGCTACCCGAAATGAAAATAGTCCCGATGGAGATGGCGGAGGAGATGTTAACAAGGAAAGTTGATAGTACATTTTTTTGCCCAACAGAATGGAATTTCTGTTACAATTGAATTAAAAATGTAAAATGTATTTAATTTATCTTTGTGCTATCACATTTAATATGGTGGTTGATTCAATCTTAGCTTCTTAGGTTCTTTCCCTAGCCGCACATTCGTTACTTAAAAGTGGGTTCTTAGCTTTGGGATTTATTTAATACTTTAATACTTAATACTTAAATATAGGGCCCTTGCCACAGCTTCCCATATCTTACTTAAAATTGGGTTCTTGGGTTCTCATAATTTTTTAAGGTTTTGGTTTTTAATTATAAATAATAAAATTTAAATTTTGTTTCTATATAAAATTATAAATTCATAAAATTCATGAATACACCGAATGATTAACAACAGTATGTTTTCATAATATTCAAATCTAAACAAAATATACTATATATTAAATAATTAATTATTTAAAAGATATAACAAATCTAAACAAAATATACTATATATTAAATAATTAATTATTTAAAAGATATAACAAGAATGTTTTTGTTATGTTATTTTACCTTTTTTAATATGAGCGATTTTATTTAGGCTTTTTTATGCTAATTTACTCTTGTTAGGAATGAGTACGATACGTGCCAGCAAAAGGAAAGCAGGCATTCAACTGTGGTTACATCTATTCCCTATTACAATGGTGATTGACACGTATGCACATCACGAAATATGCGTAGTTGGCATGCATGAGTTCTTCATGTTAAGAGGTGAAATATTTTAAGGCCATTTAATTTCAGGAAACATATCTACACAAAAAAAAGCCAACGTATCTCGCAAAGTGGCCATTGCAGAAAAGAGAGTGTCAAAGGGTGAAGAAACCCAGGCTGTGTTTGTTTGTTGTGTAGTGAAGCTAATTTGAAGAGAATCCAGGCTGTGTTTGTTTGTTGTGTAGTGAAGCTAATTTGCAGAGACCCGGACCCCTCTTCTAGTAAAGCCCTTGTTTTGATTCGACTTTGGGCTTGCATTTTTCTTCTTGACTCCTATGAGATTCAACTATTCAACTTATTTTGGTATCCGCTACTGGTAGTGTCAGACAAGGTGGTGCTGAAAAAGTTGTCATAGGCAGGGATGCTAGGCAATGTAATGTCTTTGCACAAGGATGTTGCTGATTCCACTTGGTTAGCTTCCTGTTGAACTATGGGTAATGCTAGTAGGGATATCTCAGTTGTTGATTCATATATATCTGGCAGCATATCAATCGAATAAATCGGTTTTGGGTCATTAAGATGAGGCATCATTGGTTGCTTGGCTTCAGGAACCCTCTTTCCTGCCTTTTCTACACGCCTGGTCAATAGATTATCCATGGTAGAGCTTATATTACAAAACCCGTCCAAGGGTTGCCATCCGTTGTAGGAAAGAAATAAGTAAAGGAAATGGAGGTGGGGGCATAAACATGGGAAAAGGTGCTAGCTGGAGCATGGATAGCTAGATCCATCACACCAACACATCCTTCACATATATACACGAGGCACCTTTTTTTTATGCCTACATAGAGACATGCTTGTAATCCTTTTAATATTACATGGTAGAATTTGGTTACAATTTTCTAAAAAGTTAAAATTCCATGGCTCTTTAAAATATGATTTTGGCAACTAGAAATGATTATATTCCTGGGCTCTTTAAAATATGATTTTCACAAGTAGAAATGATTATATTCCTTTTTGCATAAATAAAATATGAAATTGGCTTCAAATTTCAAATTATATTTCGAATTGTTGAAAATTTTAAATTAAATATTATAATACTTTGAATTGTTGAAAATTCTAAATTGAATATTCTAAATCAAGATTAAAAAAGGCTAATGTCTGATTCTGTTTTTCAAGCTCCAGTTCCCAACTCATTAAGTATCATAGTCTATGCTCTAGCTCCCAACTTCAACTCCAAATTTAGTAGTTTTCTAAAATCTGATTTTGACATATACATATATAAATATATATATCATGAGTGTACAATTCAAAAAATATTTAGAAAAAAAAATTGTTTGTTATGCATAAATCCTATTATACTAAATATTTGAAGTCAAACAACTCGATTATCATTGTGTCAAAAAATTATTACAGTGCATAATGCTTATTATATCTAATATTCAAATTATAAAACCCTCACTGTGAATACAAATGTAGTTGTACATGAACATTTTTTATTATATTCATACAATAAAAAATGAAATTGGTAAATGCCTAGTTATATACATTGCAACTTTAATATAACAATTTTATTCTAACAACCAAAAAAACTCGTTCTGACTTAAAAATATGACTAGACAAAGGATTTCATTCTACTTGTTTATAATTCTCTCGCTAATTTCTGGTTCTGTTTTTCAAGCTCCAGCTCCCAACTCAATGAGTAGCATAGACTATGCTCCAACTCCCAACTCGTTCAGTGGCATAGTCTGTGCACCAACACCCATCTCCCCTTTGATGTAGAGACCATTCTATCGACAAGCCCATTGTATCCTCAACCAATGCATTTGTAGGGGTAATT
This sequence comes from Picea sitchensis, assembly GCA_010110895.2. Classification (NCBI taxonomy): domain Eukaryota; kingdom Viridiplantae; phylum Streptophyta; class Pinopsida; order Pinales; family Pinaceae; genus Picea; species Picea sitchensis. The sequence goes on along the minus strand of SNQJ01S0088141.1, from coordinate 54,590 downwards.
GCCAACGAGAAGTCCCTACATGGTTCGAAGGTTTGCTAAGTTTCCTAGCTAAAATCTCTCCACGTGGCATTGAAAAGCTCTTATTGTAAGAGTCTTGGAGTCAGAGTTAATGAACACTAATTAATTTTTTTAGTGTGAGAGTCAGAATTAATAACCAGTTTTTGAGACTATATTTAATAATTATTTTTCATCTCTAACCAACATTGAAAATTGATGCATACCATAGTCATTTTTAGTCACATTATAAGTTTTGAACCAATGAAAAATTCAATCTAGAAAATTGGAAAATTAATAGAACCGATTACTAAAATCCCTAGTTGAGGCAAGAACTAATAAAGGACTAATAACTGAAACAAATCGTGGAGGAAGGAGAGCTATACCTGCATCACCTATTAATTCATGACCCCGACGGTTTCATGGTTGAGATCAATTGCTAGAATAATATAATAATTTCAATGAAATCACAATTGCTAAAATATAATGTCATTTCATTTGGTCACGATTTTATATATTAGAACGATTTTATATATTACAATATTGTATAATTTTATTTCTTTATATCAATATTTAATATACACTTGTTCACAATTCGTTAAGACATTTTTTAATTATTAATTTCTGTCATGGGAATATAGTAATGAGTTTGATTTTGATGTGATATTAACATGATATTAATTTACTTTTTATCATAAATTTGTATATGCAAATGTAAGGTTTAATATATGAAAACAAATATATATTTTTGGATATAATAAAAATATTTGTGTTTCTCATTTTTAATTGGTTGATAGAATTGAAGTGTTATTGCTCCCTTCACGTCTTTTAATATGTAGAATTAATTACATAATCAATGAATTTCACCAATCACCACATTTAAATATAAAAAGTTGTACATGTATTTATTATTATACATTATTATATTTATATTATATTTATTATCTAATATATTATTTATTATTATATTTGTAATGTATTTATTATATTTATATTATATTTATGAATATTATAGTTCCATACATTTTGAATAACAAATAACCCTTAATTTATATCGTTTGACAAAAAATATTCATTACTTGTGCATTTAGTTATATTAAGTTTTAATGTTCAACATGTATTTTCCAATTAACTAGAGAGAGATGAGGTTGCTATGCAACCCTTGTTTCAATATTCATATGGTCACAATTGATTAATACATTTGTAAATGTTGTTCTTTAAAATCACTAGAAATAAAATATTTAATTACTTATTAAGGTATCAATATTCAATAATTACAAGCAATTAATGAATTAATTTTCATCAACATAATGACCTAGGGCTGGTCAAAGAATGCCTTTTCACTTAGCCATTCAAAAAAGAGAGTTCCAGTTGGTCATACAATTTAAACCATGCATTTTATTATTTAGATTTTAAAATATTTGTTTTGATTTTAAAATATTTGTAATGATTTTAAAGAGCTAAAAAACTATTTTCATTTTATCTTCATTTTATCAATTTTGTTATTTAATACACTAATAAAAACCTTAACTTCATAATCAACCTAGTATTTGATCATCTCTCACCCTTATTTACTCCATATTCTAACTTTGATATAGTCATTTTTCTTTCTTATATCTTTATGTGAGACTATCATTTTGGTTTTACATTTCAATTAATCTTAATGGTATGAAGGTTAAGATTAGAGAATGATTAGAATTAGAGTTATTTTTATTAAAATTCTAGTTAGAGTTAAATTATTATTATTATTAATATAAATTGAATTGAAAGAATAATAATTCAATAATAATAATGTAATAATAATAATTTAATATTAATAATAATTTTTTTTATTTTAATTTTTATTTTAATCTAATGTAATGTATTACTTTATTAGTGTATTAATAATATATTATTATCTATTGTATTAATAGATTTATATATTTTAATCGACTTAAATTATTGTATATCTTTAATTAAAATTGTAAATAAAGTATCTTTAGCAATGCATTAATTAACGATGCATTAATTAATTAATAAATATATTAATTGATTAATAAATGTATTAATTAATTAATACATTACATTATTAATGTATCAATTAAATAATAAATTATATTATACATTAATGTCAAGTAATGTTTTAATTTATACATTACATTAATGTAATAATATTTTATTAATGTATAAATACTTAAATAATATATTACTACTTTATTAATGTATTAATACTTAATTTTAATCCACTTGAATTGTATTAGTATATTAATATATTATTTTATTATTGTATTATTGTATTAATGTATATTCTAATTATATATATGTTTAAGGGAAGAAATTTGCAGTTCAAGGTCATATGTTATTAATGTCCTTAGAACAAGTATGATTCCAAGTTTCCTTCTATGTAATATAGTGTATTAGTTCAATCTTCCTATCTTTTTCACAAAGGAAACACTTACTTAGATTTGTTTTTTAAACTTCGTCAAAACTTCCTTTTTCATAATGTGTCGAACATAAACAAACCTTTTCATGTAGCGAACATGACCCGACTTTGCAATCTAGCGAACAAAACCAAACATTACAACATGAAAAATATAGTAATGTTGCAATATCTTGAGCATAGTAACATCACACAACATGAAAAACATAGTAACATTGCAATGTCTCACACATAATAATGTCGCATAACGTGAAAAACATAGCAATGTTACAATATCTTGAACATGGTAACATCGCACAATGAGGAACATAGTAACATTTCAATCTAACGAACATATAAAGATTGCAACCTGTTGAATATAGTAACGTAGCGATGTGATGAATATAAAGAGACGTCGTAATGTTGATAGTAACATCACAATGTGACAAACATTTCTCGACGTCGTAATGTGAAGAACATTTTCCAGTCGTCGCAATGTACCAAACATATCCCGATGTCATAATGTGACAAGCATATCCCGATGTCGCAATGTGGAAAACATATCCTTGTCATTGAAATGTTAAAATCATATCCCAACAACAAGAATTTCCCTCTCATCGTAATGTCACAAACATATCTCAACATGGCAATGTGACAAACATATTTCGACATCAAAATATGACAAACATATCCCTTCCGTCGCAATATGAAAAACATTTCCTCAATTGCAATGTGATGCACATATCTCGATGCCGCAATGTCACAAATATTTCCAAATGTCGGAATGTGACAAATATAGTAACATTGCAATCTAACATACATAATAACATCCCAATGTGACAAACATATATCAATGTCACAATGTGATGAACATAGCCATTTCGTCGCAATGTGACAAACATAGCCCTTTTGTCACAAACATTGTAACATCACAATGTGATGAACATATGCAGGTGTCGCAATGTAATGAAAATAGGCCCGTTGTCGCAATGTGATGAACATATATGGAAATCTCAATGTGACAAACATAACCCTGTCATCACAATGTGATGAACATATCCTTGCTTTACAATGTGATGCACATGTATCCTAATGTCGTATTGTGACAAACATTTGTAAATGTTGTAATGGGACAAACACAAGCCATGGTCACAATGTCATGTACACAACCCAATGTGGGAATGTGACAAGCATAGACCAACATTGGAATGAGATGAATATTTCCCGATGTCACAATGTGACTATCATGACCCACTGTCAGACTGTGACAAACCTATTAAAAGGCCATAATGTGACAAACAAAAAACCTTCATCAGAATTTGATGACCATAACCTTACTATGTGATGTGATGAAAAAAATCTTATGTCACAATGTGACAAACAAAACCTGACGTCGCAATGTGAAAAATAAAACATGATCAACATTGCAATGCAGTAGTGCGAAACTAAACTATAGTAAAAAATAATCAACATTTCCTGCCATAATATGATCCACATGGTCAATGAAGGTAAACCTTGGGCGTGGTCAACCATAAAAAATATCAATCAACCATATTCAACCATGGTCATGGTCAACGACTGTCAACCATGGTGAAGGACAACCACGATCAACAACAGTCAAGATTTCCTTCTGAAAGTCAACCAAGGTCGACGAAAGTTAACGATGGTTATTTCCAATTAATGTGTTAGTGTTGCAATGTGATGCAAAAAGCCCCGTGGTCACAATGTGACGAACATAGCCTTGTCTTGGCAATGTGACAAATATATCCTCGCTTTGCAATGTGACACACATATCCTAACGTCGCATTGTCATAGAAATTTCCAAATGTTTCAATGGGATGAACAAAATCCATGGTCGCAAAGTGATGTACATAACCCAATGTGGGAATGTGACAAACATAGACCAACATTTCAATGAGACGAACATTTACTGATGTCACAATGTGACAAAAATAACCCACTGTTGGTCTATGATAAACCTATTCCAATGCCATAATGTGACCAACAAAAAAAATTCTTCGTAATTTGATGACCATAACCTTAAAATGTGATGTTATGAACAAAAGATTATGTCACAATGTGACGAACAAAACCTAATGTCCCAATGTGACAACCAAAACATGATGAACATTGCAATGTAGTAGTGACATAGTAAACTATGGTTAAACATAATCAACATGGCCCACCATAATGAGATCCACATGGTCAAGGAAGGTCAACCATGGGCATGCTCAATCATAAAAAAAATATCGATCAACCATGGTCATGGTCAACCATAGTCAACCATGGTGAAGGACAACACTGATCAACCAAGGTCAACCTTTCCTTCCCAAAGTCAACCAAGGTCAATCAAAGTTAACCATGGTCATTATCAACCATATTCGTTGTCAATTATTGTATTAATACTTTAATAATGTATTATTACTTTCACAATGTATTAATTAATTGAAACATTACATTATTAATGTATCAATTAATTAATACATTATATTATAGATTAATGTAAATTAATACTTTAACTTATAAGTTTATTTGGGTAAAATCATGAAGCTGGGTAACACTTTTGCTTGTTTTATGACAAAAANAATTGTATTTTCACAAGTTCTTCAACTTCTGGCATACAAAAGTATTTTTTTTTATTTAGAATTTCACTTTACAGTAAAAACAAAACTTGTAAATAATTTTGTTATCTTTCCAATGAATATTTTTTAATTTTTTTTTATCAAGATTTGATATGTCAATTTGACAATTGTTTAACAATATGTTCGTTAAATATGAAATGAATGATAATGAGTTATTGTTTTCCACAACAATGTGTCTTTTATTAAAATTATGTTTTTAAGAAATGAAATATACAACAACAATCTACAGAGACTCTATTTTATTATGACTATAATTTTGAATCTAATGGATGAATATTATAATTTCTAGAATTTTTTTAAGTTGACCAAGTTGAAAACGTTGTTTTTATCAAGATTTGATATGTCAATTTGACAATTGTTTAACAAGATGTTCACGTTAAATATGAAATGAATGATACCGAGTTACTTGTTTCCACAACAATGTGTCTTTTATTAAAATTATGTTTTTAAGAAATGAAATATACAACAACAATCTACGAGACTCTATTTTATTATGACTATAATTTTGAATCTAATGGATGAATATTATAATTTCTAGAATTTTTTAAGTTGGACAAGTTGAAAACGCTGCATATTTTAAACACGTGTTTTTCTACAACATGTATCTATCTTAATTTTTACTTAAAAGTAAAATCTAAAAAATACCTTTTTGATGAGAACATTTTAACAATTATTATGAATATAATTTTTCCATAATTTTCCTTAGTGTATTTTTAGAGATAATGCATTTTTTCATATTTCACCGAATCATAATCTCACCTAAAATATTATGCAGTGATTTTTTATAAAATTAAATAAAATTAGATAAAAACAATGAAAAATGAAAACAAAATTATACCCAATGAAAGTAGATTCAATTTTAAAATAAGGTATCAATTCTCAAACTAAATTGAAAGTATTTGTAGGAGTGGGCTACCTCCAAAGATGAAGTAAGATGAAAAGAATTTGCAGCTTCCCCGCTAAAACAAATTCCATTTTCACGCTCACGAATATTCTTTCGACCGAACCTAGTTTTTAACGGAATCCACTAAAAACAAACCCTTCGCCGCAAATCTTACCATGGGAAAATAATTCATTCAAAAACATTGTACACGAATTTGGATCTGACTGTTAAATTTGACGTGGAAATTTTCTGAATAAAGTATTTGTTCGGCCTAAAAATTGTCAGCTAGAAATTTTGGAGACCCGATTGTCACGGTAAAGTGTTACCCACCATGATTTTACCCATTTACGTATTAATGTATTGTTTGACAAAACATGTATTCCAAATGTAGGACTAACACCTTGAGTAACCACTCACACAACCATGTCAATTATCAACACACTGATGTTTCGAGGTTGTAAAAATCCTACAGGGAAACATCCATGACCCCAACCAACATAGCCACTTAGAGCAGCTTCTTTATTAATGCAAAAGAAAAGAGCCATGAGAGATATTAAGAGAGTTTTTTCACAATCGATCATCGGGAAATGACACTCCATGCTCTTTAAATGTAGATCATGGACTAATTGGGTGCTGCCATGGATCAATGGCCTTTAAGATTGAGGATAATATGAACCATTAGATCACTCTATGTGAGGAATATATCGTGACCGTCGGATTTTCTAACTAAAAATGCATACTAAAGAAATAAACTAAGAAACACACTTTTACCTAATCCACACATTAGACCAAGTTGGTCTTAACTAACTCCTAAGGGTCTACATATCCTAACATCCCACCTTAATAACAACTCTGGTATAGGATTGAAGGATTTACAATAGTGACACAATAGGAGAAGGAAGGAGGAATTAGAGTGTTGAAATTACTAAGACAACTCCGAGGGGGTGACAAGTTACACGGCTAAAACAATTTATGACTATTCAAATAATTTTAATGTCTTTCAGGTGACCATTAATATTATACAGGATATGAACAAGAAGAATATTGAACATCAGTCACACAAGATATACACAGAGACAATTTTCATGAGGAAACCCATAAAGGGATAAAACCTCTTCTTCTTGGAATGATAGGCAGTCTATTAATTTTTGTACATCATTTATCCTTGTGCACCAACTCAATGTGAGGCTACTTCCTCTATTTTGCATAAGTCTAACTTCATTGAGAGAGCACCAACTCTCTAGTTTCTCTTCTTAGCATCCACTAGAAGGAAGCAACAACTCCCCGTGTGTTCCAACATCAAATGGATGGAAGCACCTACTTCCACTTCTTTATACAAGAACTAACTTGCATACAAAAAACTCTGGGTTTTCCCAAGTACCACCATGCTACCTTGTTTTCTAGCCACAACTAGATGTAAGATACAACTTCCAATATTCAAGCACTAACTTGAATATCGAGGACCACAAATTCTCCCTAGCACCACCCAACCTCCCTCAAATATAAAAAATAATGAAAACAACCACCAGTATAGATATATCAATGCTTACCACTACTCCTTTGTTCTACATTTTTCCTGCCTCATAACTCTTCTGCTTTGTTTATCTTATGTTTATCATTTATGGGTTTGATATCACACTGTGCATTCTGCGAAGTTTCTCCCAATTCTACTTCATTTTTCAGTCGAATCGCTAATCTTACACAACAAGCAGACTCACCTTATAATTGCTATTCCATTTAGTTACCGGCCACCCCTAGAGAAAACTTCAATCCAAAATTAAGCAATACCAAGAACCATGATCAACATGCTAACTCAATCATAACTCAATACACACAAGATGAAATAGTAATCCTTCGATCAATTTTCCAATTAACAAGCACCATTGGATTAAATCCACAAGGTCTTATGCTTATCCCATATGCCCACTAGTTGTGGGACCATGGGCCTATTCAAGAGGCACTTTGGTTTCGCGTTTCACAAATTTTGTTGTGAGTAACATTGACTCTTCCAATTCTATCATGAAATGGAGTCTTGCAACTTGCAAGCTCCTTCCTTCACGTGCCCATGGCGATGACCAAACACTCCTATCCATAAAGGGCTTTCATGATTCACGATTCACGATTCGAGGATTATGCCTTGAGTCTCCTTGACTCTTTGATTCCTGGTACCTAAAATGGAGTCGAGCTACGCTAGATACTTCCCCTTACATGAACACCAATGGTGACCACAACCTATGCTAAAAAGACGCTTCATATTTCGACATTTCAACATTCTGTGATGAAGTGTCTCAACAATCCAAGGCATCCCTGCACTGATCTTAGCAATGCTATATCCTTCCCCTCACATGACCACTAGTAGTGACCACAACCTATGCCAAAAAGTCATTTAGCATTTCTAAGATTTAGGCATTCTCAGAGGAAGGGTCTCGACCCAAGTCGCTTATCCCCGAAATTTTGAAATGGGGCTAGATCAATGGTCCACACTCTCCTTTGATCAACGACTCAAATTAAGTCATGGTTTCACATTTCATGATTTCAAAGGATAGAGAAACTCATTTCCTTGACTTTCCAAATGCTGAAATTTCTCGCCATGTGTCCTATGCATCCAACATTCCACAACATACTTGATCCAAAGGTCTAGATCAATCCTCGATCCAACAACCCAAATCATTTCTGGTTTTCACATATCATGAGCATCCAGGGGTGATTTTAAGAACCCCCCCTAAATTTATATGTATAATAAATGGGTGAATCCCCATGATACATAGGAAAATTTGAAGGCTATTTTATCAATAATATAAAATGTATATATAATTTTTTGGCGAATATTTTAGTCAACTATATAATCTTGTAAAATATTGGCGAATATTTCATTGAATTATAAAATCTTGTAAAATATTGGCGAATCTTTCACTGAATTATAAAATCTTGTAAAATATTGGTGAGTGGTGTTGGGTAAACAAATGGAATTCACACAACATTTCACCACATCTACTACAGTAAAGTCGACCAAAATTGACAAAGAGCATTTTGTATAGGCCAATTGTAAAATGTGTTTCAATCTACAAATGGAGTTCACAACATTGTCAACATTCACTACATCTACTACAATAAAGTCAACCAACATCAACATTCACTACATATACTACAATAAAGTCAGCCAACATTTCACCCAACATCAACATTCACTACATCTACTACAATAAAGTCAACCAACATTTCAGTACATTTGTTATAGTTCGACAAATAATATTTTTCATAGGCCAATTAAACAAAAGGTGTTTCCATCTACAAATGGAATTATCACAACATTTCACCACATCTTCTACATGGGCCAATTAAACAACAAGTGTTTCAATCTACAAATGGACTTCACATAACATTTCACCATGTTTTCTACAATAAAGTTAACCAAAATTGATACAGAGCATTTTGCATAGGCCAATTAAATAATTGCATAGGCCCCAATTAAAAAATGTGTTTCAATCTACAAATGGACTTCACGATGCGTTTCACCACATCTACTACATAATCCAATCAAATAACAAGTTTTTCAATCTACAAATGGACTTCACAAATCATTTCACTGCATCTGTTGTAGTAAAATCGACCAAAATTGACACCATCATTTTTCACACAACATTTCACCATGTCTGCTATAGTTCACTACGTCTGCTATAGCAAAGTCACCAAATTGAAAATAGGTGTTTCAATCTACAGATGGCCTTCACACAACATTTCACTACATCTGTAAAATAGGCCAATTAAGCAACAAGTGTTTCAATCTAGAAATGGACTTCACACTACATTTGACAATGTCTATTATAGTAAAGTCAACCAAAATTTCATAGTTCAATTAAACAAGAGGTCCTTTAATAATAGGACACTATTTATGTGAAGAGATAGGTCCTATATTCATCAAATTCCAACTTCATTTCCTGTCACATACAAGAAAGAGACAATGTAATAGTTAAATATCAAAAAATCAATCTTAAAATAACTTGCATCAAGAAAATGTGGCTCCAAAGTTACAAATAAGACACTATCTATGTGAAGAGATAGGTCCTATCTTCATCAAATTCCAACTTCATTTCCCTACACATACAAGAACTAGACAATGTAATAGTTAAATATCAAAAAATCAATCTTAAATAACTTGCATCAAGAAAATGTGCCTCCAAAGTTACAATGAAAAACACAAAATATAAATTATAGAACCTATTTCAGCCTTTTACTATAGGATGCAAACCCAATTTGCAACTACATGTATATGAATAACAGTATGATAGCAATAAAGGAGAAATTTCAAATCTAGAAGGTATCAACAATAATTATGATAGCCCTCTTCGGGAGTGTACAAGCATGTCTTGTAGTAGACCATGTCCATTTCTAATACTTGATGAAGTTTTCCTGCATCTCCTCAGTCACTTGTTGGGATTGGAATTGCCTCTTTCACTTGCTTGTTCCAATCTGAATATTCCATGGTCCACCTTCTCAAGATTTTTTTGGTTTTTGAGCATCCATTGTGACTAATTCCACATTCACTCCAGTGGATAACTTGCTCTGATACAAATATGATCCGTAAACCACCCTAGATATTCCAACAATCCGTTCTTCACATCAAATATTGTTTGTAAATTCACTAATTGATGATCTTCATTATTCGTGGTGATGACTATTAGTATGCACTTTGTTATGTGAAGTGTGTTTTTATTTTTTTTTTTTTTTTTTTTTTTTTTTTTTATAGTTTATATAAAATCAAATTTACATTTGATGTTGTCCAAGATAACGTAGCTCCAAATAGAGTCCATTACACATCACCTGATAAGAAGCTAGGATGGCCACTCGTTACTGTCATAAAGTCCCAACCACATAAACAACCTTATGTGCTAAACAAAACACTCCAAGAAAGTTCTCAAAAATATGCCAACAATGTCAAAAGAAAAAAAGGACTATGCAAATCCCATCCCTACCCTCACACCAAAAAATAACATTTAGGAAACAAAAAGTTTCTCAACAGTCGAGAAATAATCATTATTTCACATATTAATCATTGTTCTAGAAAAATCCCAAGTGGCCTTTCATCAGGGAAATATTTCACTCTAAAGGAAAGAAGCATGTTCAAATTGTGTATTGTATTATTTCTACTGTAAATAAATTAGTGCAGATTTTTATTTCATCCTCAAATTTTCGGTTTAAACAAGAAGAGGTACTAAGTTCAATAACATACAGGAACAATAAACTAAATAAACACAATTTTATCTTCGAGAAACCCTTACATGTAAAACTTTAGCATTAAAGTAGAGGACACTACCTTAGACTTCAGTTATTCACTATGTACGGAAAATATTGTCGTTGAAGGACTCATACATCTACAATGACAACTTCATCAAACCCTAATCCAACCAAGTAAATCACTTCATATTTATAATAGCACTAATCAAGAGTAGATCATACCAATAGGAGCTCCCAAGAGAGAGAGAGAGAGAGGGAGAGAACCCATGAACAAGAGAGACATGGTGTCTGTAGGCAAAATAATCATGCCCATAGTATATAGAATCGATCAGAAGATGAATCAATATGATTTGAAAATGGAGGCATGAGTGTGATACAGAACTGATAAGGTGGTTTCTCTCTCCATGAGGGGTTTATGGGCCTACAAAAATGTTTAGATTGATCTTGGTCACCTAAAATAATGTTAACTAGGCCAACACTTGGCAATAACCTAGTGATACAATTTACAAATAATAATGGCACTTAGCTATAAATGACCACAAATAAAGATTACCATTTCAAATTAATTCTGGCAACTCGGAGTAATTGGGACATGAAGAAGGATGATAGTAATAAGGGATCAAGTATACCTAACTCAATAAAAAGGGCGCTTCTTATTGAAATAATATAGAGGGCTCAGGATGACCCAACTCAATATGATTACCTGACTGTCATCAACATAGTATTGCTTGACTCCTGAAGAAATGCCCCCATTGAATAGCTCATCATTTGAGGGATTATGATCTTTTAATTCGATGACAGATAAGATCAACCTCAATAGAAAGTGAAGGGCTTTATGAATAATTCAACTCAACTTTTGACAAAATGACACCATTGAATTTCTCATCATCTATAATATGATCTTGGTTTGTCCATCTTATAAGTCTTGTAAAGAGGCATAAATACGAGAGGGAGAGTGTATAAAAGTGAGTGGGAATACCCGACTCAATGAAGAGTTAAACATAGATAAAGTGGGTTTGTGATAACCCAACTCAATAAGGTGTGCGAACCCACAATAATCAACTGGAAGAATGTTGCCACCAAACTTCTCATCATCTAGGAGACTACAATACTCCAACCTATCTAAAACTAAGTGTTGGAAGAAACATCTTGTATAGGAATAAATACTAAGTTGCTCATTCTTTGAAAGAAAGTGATCAAAATGAAATACTTATCTGCTAAAGGAATGGTGCCATCGAATTTCTCATTGGTCAGAAAACACTGTCCCTAACCTACTCATCCAATGGAGGAGGGGTTAGAATCCGCCACAAATACAGAGCAGGATTAAACAATTTTTTTATCGAAGCTGATTTTGCCAGCAGCCAATGCAATCCATGGATTAAACAACTGTATTTTAATGGGGTATTGTTCAGTTGATTTCTTGCCAAAGACACTAACTTGTGGCTCAATTAAGGCTGTGAACTTCATGGAAGGAAAGTCAGTCATGGGTATTTGAAATCTTTATCTCAGTAAGGGTTTCTTCCATATTTTGTTTGCTAAAAATGCACACAGTTTAGATCCTCAAGAAAGGACACTGGATGTGTAGAAGGATCCTGGTTGTTTATTCCCACTGAAGTGAAACATTTTCAGTAAAAGAAATGGTTTAGGTTAAATATCTAGCATGGATCAAGTTTCCATGTCTTCCTTTGCCATTATGGTGATTCATGGATTGTCCGGTTGCCTCAATAGGAAAGTTAGATGTTTCAAGGCTCATAAGCTCTTTTTCTCTCAAACCCACCATAAGGGTCTATGTTTAGTGAATATCTCCCAAAGTTGTCGTTTATCACCTTAATTTAAAAAGACATGCTATTTGGGACCTTTAGACTCCTGAATCCACAAAAAAAAAAGCTCAAAATACTATGCCAAGGGAATGTAAATTCGATTTTGGATACCCGAAGGTCTTGTTGGCTATGGTCTTCTAGGCCCCCATGAGATAAGTACAAGTTCTCCATTTCTCGTGATTGGCTTCCAAATTGCAATTCTACAAAATCTTGATTTTAGAGCAATGAAAAATATCATGATTTTCTCTCGCGGCAAAGTTAGGAATGGAAAAGAACCATATCATCCACATACAAAATCTGCTACAACAAGTGTTACAAGGGATGAAATAGGAAAATTATTAGAAGAATTCAAAACAATGATGATATACAGCCAAAACAAGATGCAGAAATGGAAACTGACAATACAGGGTGAAGGAAAAGAGCCAGCACTTTCAAATAGAAAACAGAGGGAGTTAGAAAACAAATTCAAGACTTGAAAGAAGAACTCATGGAAGTAGATATGTTAGAAAGAGTTATAAATAAAGAAAATAAAGCATTAAGAGCCCAAAGCAAAAATTCAAATGCAAAAATGAAAAAATTGGAAAAGGAAAGTTAAAGAACCTCAAAGAATCAAATTGAGTTCTAAGAATGGGCAAACAAAATATACAATAAAAGGCCTCAAAGAAAAAAATACAAGAACATAGAAAGTCTGTTAGTCACATAGAAAGTTGTTCAAGTGTTTTATTCCTAATAATTGCTTGAATGTTTAACCTGCTTGTCCCTAATAGAACCTTCTAAGGCATATGAATTTAACAATTCTATGCTTGTCCAATCGAGTTCATATTATCTCTTGTAAGGTGTTTTATGAACATATTGCTGCTATTTAATTTGATTATGAGTAATGTGTCGCTTCCATCTCATGGTATTATCTAAATGACATCTAAAAGTGCCTTTTTTATTTCAACCCGTGCAGTTTATCTCTTGTTTTCATTGAAAGAAATACTTGCAATTTAGAAGGAAATAATATTGTGAAGGGTAACTCAAGAAAAATGTGAGCAATTTCTCATATGTAGTTCTATTGATCAATTACAGATGCTGCATTCACATGGTTCTTCACCATGAATGTTGTTTTCCACAGACCCTACTGTAGCATTTCCTTAGCTTCACCAGCCACAACAGGGTCTTGTTCAAGTTGGTGTGACCTGTGGAAAAGAGGGACATCGGATGGGGTACCCAGTAGAAGGAGCACTCAAAAGGACAATGAATGCCCAACCACCCTGTATCGATGGGTATGTAGATTCCATTCCTCAGGTATCTTCACTTTCATGTTGAATTTTCTCAGCTAACATGTGGAAATTATAGTGTCAAAATTGTTTGTAAATTCTATTATGTACCTATATTGGCTTGCTCATTTAAGTTTTTAGCACAAAAACATTCAAGAGTTGATTCTATGTCAATTTTTCAACTGTTGAATTCTAAATGTTTACAGGTTGCAAACATTTGGGATGAGAATCTTCAGAGTGTTGTTCAGATAGGATTTGGGCAAAATCGACAAAGTCCTTTCACATCTCAAGGATTTCATGGTGAAAGATGTAAATGCTTAAGCTTTGATTCGGCATAATTTTCTTCCTATGTCTAAAGTAGAATACAATTTCTACCATTTAAGCTTTTGATTGGTGTGTCTGCTACACAAAATCTACTCAATATCGCCTCTACCTAGTTTAGACCGAGAAAGGAACAACGATCTAAGAATCAGTAAACGGTAATCACAATGGGGAGAAGTTCCATTCCTAAAATATTCACTTGGCCCTGAAAAGTTACATCTAGGTGCTTTGAGCTTTACGTACATATGGGTGTAGAACGTTTCCCATGATTCTACCCAACTTAAATTATACGCGTAAACAACTGAAGGATGATTGCACTCATGTTGTAGAAGCAAGTTTATGATGGGATCTATCCCTAAGGGGATGCCCCACAATCCCAATGTGAATAATTTAGATTAATTGTGTCCAGTGGTGAAAATTAAATTAACACCACATGTACCATGGTAGAAACCCGAGGCAGTTTGTTAACTTGTGCTAAACTGAGACATTCATGGACATTCATAACCTTATTGTTTGTAATCATCAATTTATTGATATCTGATTGTTCCATGGATTCATACACAAAATGGGAACTATTTTTGTGAAGATACTGTTGAAATTGTTAAAAAAAGTGGCTGATGTGATATATGAAAAGCATTAATTTACAGTACTAAATATATTAAGTTGGACTTTACATGCTTAAGTTACCATAGAGAAGTTAATCAATTTGGCTTTTGAACCATCAACAATAATATACCATCATTTGCCCAGAGTTTAAGTAAGAACATTTCATAAGCATAGAAACTTAAAAGTCAATGCTGCCACTTTGTATTGGATGAAGAATCTATTGTTGAAAGTGCTAATGTCCTTCATATCAAATTTATTGGCCAACTCTCCCTTACACCATCCAATAAGCTTCTCATAACTCCCTATAAGAATTGAGTCATCTACATACAAACCAAGACAAGCAATCATTCATGAGAATATATTAGGAAGGCGTCTAAGGATTTATGCTTCAAACAAATGTAGAAAAAATATCAGTGACTGGAAGTGTGCATTTGATAGAGTTGATGTGGTTTTCTTTTTTCAGAATATGCTATGATGATGCTATTTTGTATTTGGATTCTAGGAACTTCTTTGTTATCCCTGGGTCCCCAAAGGAAACATGGGAGGTAGAGAATTTTATGGATTTGAATAGGAAAGGAATTTGAGTAGGCTAAGAATAAAGAAACAAAAAAGATGGACAAGTCGACCAAGGATTAACCATATTTGGTGTCATTAGATGATATTATAGATGCAAAACTAAAGCAGAAGAAATCAAAAGTAAATGATTCAAAATTCAAATAACCCATCCACATACAAGGTGCCTTGTAGCCTCTTTTCTTGTAACAATTTTTTGGTGGAGATGTGTATAGCCTGTCATATAAGGCATCATCCATGTGCTGTCAATTTTATCTGATTGTTACCCGTAGCGCATTCATACACCCCAAAGGCTATGACTGTTTCCCACCCCATTGGCAAAGCCGCTTGATGAACTGATCAGTTTTCACCAAAACGCTTCATAATCGAGGTTATGCCATGCGGTTTGAGAAGTAAACCCAACATATTGTTGCCAGATCTATTCACTCACCACACCTACTTGAAAGACTTTGTTGTGACCGGCTGGCATCACAAAGGCGCGGGATAGCAATCATATCATGAGACATTCCCAAAATTTATAGGCCAAACTCTAAAAAAAGTGGGGGGCACGATGCATATGTTTAAAGACTTTTCCAACTTGTAGCCAATGACATAATGAGTGACCTCAATTATCTACCCAACAATGAAGACTTGTATATTTATGGTGAAAAGATGACATAAGAATAGGGATTTCAGAAGTGCATTAGGTGAGTCAAGAAACATCAAATTTGAGATCAGTCCTATTATGCTTTACTTCTGTCACAACAGTGTCAGAGGTAGCTTGTAAATATTCCACCAAGATTTTGGAAACAATAACTGAATATTTATGCCCTCTCACAATTTCAAAATTCATATCCCCCATGTAGAAATATTGAGGTAATTTGTAACAACCATAGCATATTGAGGGAAGTTATCTATATTAGCTCTGAGGTAAATTTTCGGATATCCCTTGACAACATATTCAAACAGAGTTTGATAAATAATGCCCGAGTAAACCCATCAGTCACAGCCGGTAACATGTAAAATCCCGTAGATCTGATAAAAGGGGTATCTCCAACAGGTTTAAAGGTCTAAATAGGTGAAACGCCCTAGAATAAATGGAGGTAAGGGGCAGCTATATATAGGGTTTTAAGGAGGATTTATAGCCAAATAGAAGCAACTCTCCCCCTTTTGTTGAAGCACACATATTTATGAGACCCACACCTTAAGAAGTTTAGTTGAAGGAGTGCTCAACCAAGGACGGTTGTGGGTGGCAGGTAGACTTATCAAAACTTTGATGTATGTACCTCCCATGAAGAAAACCTATCGAAAGGACTATAACAAGCATGCAAAAGTTTAAGAATCATAATGGCCCTGGGAGAGATCTTTCTTTCAACAATATTTTCCTTCCTAATCTATTATAGTTTAGGTCTGTAGTCTCTACTCCACTTCAAATCGGCCATGTTCATGCTATAGGTTGGCCACAAACTTCACCCCTGAAAATGAACAAACTGCAAAAAAAAATCCAATTCTGGTCCAAGGCTGCAATTCCAAATCTATATTATGCTGACCTTTGACTAGTGCACATGAAAAGGGAGAAGAAAACAACTAGAAAGTATGCAAAAAGTCGGCTTTTTACCTACAAAAGAAGTCTCTTTCAGTTTCAAACATGATATCAAGATTGTGTTAATTCAAATCATCAATAGAGTCAATCAATTGATGTGCAGAGAGGATTTTGAAGAGTGTTATATATAGCAAAGGATGTGTTCACAACACTTCCCTCATTTGCATTTGATATCTATACATATACCTCATATGTATTGGCTTTCTAAAATTTCTTTGGTTATATTTTGTAATGTAAATATGAATAGGCTGGCGTAGTCCCTCTTATACAAATCTATTAGAAAATTGTTGCTACATAATGTCTATTGTAATCATATTGTGCATGCTAGAAATACTTCTATAGTAGTCCATCATTTACCAACTATAATACATATTCTAGATTGGCTATTTGAGACCTATACAAACCGAAATGGTCACTTCATTCAAGGTGTAATAAGATGTGTGAGATAATACTCCTCTAATAGTTTGAAAGGGACCTTTGTAACTGATTTTAAATTTCTATAATAGCATTAATACTATGTCCTCATGAAGTTTGAAAAGAGTTATGAATAGTCAACATTTTCAAACCCGTGTTTGCAACTATTGATACACCCCTTGAATTCTCTCTTCAAGTAATGTATTAAAAACATCAAACCAAATAAAACAATTTTTACTTTTATTTACCTAAAATTACCCAGTCTTTAATTGAATATCTTAGATTAAAAAATGGAAAAACTTACCAGAAACACTTTGGCAAACTATGAGAATTTAGCTTCTAGGAACCCCAACCAGCAGATGGTCAACACAAGAATTTTAGATAATCCTATAGCTGCAACTAAGGATGTTGCATGCACTTTATTATGAATTTAGTTATTTTCTGAAGCTCCAGGATCAAAGATCCAACGGCTAATAGAACCCCACAATCACATTATAATAGGTTAAATAATCTGGAGGTTATTTAGAAGCAATTAAGAGAGTTTCAGAGTACTAGGAGTCCTCTCTAGATTTAATGCCTCCCTTGAAAAGATGTGGTGATGTTTCCAACAAGGACACTTGAGAAGAAGCTTCCCCAAGGTGAAACAAGGCAAATGATTTTGCTTGCATGATCAATGGTCTCCTCTAGAATGTAATCTATCTATCTATTATTATTTTTTAAGGTTATGTCAAATGTCTCTTAGAAAAAGTTAATCTAAATAATTATCCCTTTCCATGGGCATCAATGAAACATAGAAAATATTTTACTAAGTATAATGCAGTATACTTCAAGTTCAAGGCTATGGAGAGTTGTTTCCTATCCATAGGGCTTTTTGTTACATCAAACATAAAGACTTCCTTAACCACTAGATGTGTTCTATATCAAGTCCAACCATGCCATAAAGATGAAGTGTAATCTCAAATAGTGCAATTACAATGAAAAACACTTAAAACACTCATATAAATTATTAATCGAGGAAGTTTCACCACTAAATGCTAGTAGGCATATGATTCACTATATTGCCCCACCTCACTAGAAAAAATGACATAAACACTGATAGACCCAGAGCTTGTTATGTTCCCAAACAAAATGAAGATTGTCTTGTCTCTGCAAACAGGAAGCACACAGAGTAACCTAAAGCCTGAACAAAATGATATGATTTATGACCTTGAATAAGATATCAAGGTCCTAGGAACACACTTTGACATCACTCCTCTTATGTCAGTCCATAGATGACAATAAAATTTTATGTTTTTAGTAAGATACTAGATGTGAGACTATGATTTGTAATGTTCAATTCATTACAGTTCAATCAAGTAATTTTGTTTGTTGGTAAACAATGTATTTTTAACAGATACTGATAGAGCAAAGTGTGCAGGAATATATCCTAAGCCCTTTTTGATGCACTGAATATTCTTTGAAGTTCCAAAATCATCCATTTCAACTCCAAATAAAGAAATCTTAAGGATAAGTGTGTAAGAGCCAAGTAATGATGTGAAAAATGGCATACAAAAATCCATATACTAGAATCCGCCGCTACACTGAAGATCGTGATGATGAAATCAAAGTTTTAATCCCGAGAAATCAAAGGTAAATGATTTTGTTGATTTTGTGTAAATTGCATTCTTTGAAGTTCCGAAATCATCCATTTCAACTCCAAATAAAGAAATATTATGACAGGTGTGAAAGAGCCAGTGTAATGACAGGAAAATGGCATACAAAAACTAATATACTAGAATCCTATTTATTACACCTATGAAGATCAGGGATGATGAAATCAAAGTTTTCAATCCCGAGGAATTCAGTGCAATGATTTTGTTGAAAATGAAGGAGACAGTTGAGTCCTAGCTTGGGAAGAAAATCAAGGATGTAGTAGTTACAGTTCCAGGTAAATTTCGACACAGGAAGATCCTGAGTTGAAATCATGTTTTCGATATGTGCAGTACATATTTATGCTAAAATGGGAGTGTTATTAAGAGTGATGTAGAAATAATGTATTAGTGAACTTGAGTAATGTATGTCAACAAAAGTTTGACAAAACTTCCATTTTTTTGGTTTGTAGCATATTTCAATGATGCACAAAGGCAGGCAACCAAGGATGTTGGTGTAATTGTTGGGCTAAATGTTGCTCATATAATAAATGAACCAACAACTACAACAATTGCATATGGATTAGATAAAAAGGGAGGAGAAAAGAATATTCTTGTTTATGACCTTGGTGGTGGAACTTTTGATGTCAGTATTTTCACCATTGATAACGGTGTTTTTGAAGTGTTGTCAACTAACGGAGACACTCATTTAGGAGGTTTGTCTGCCTGTAATTTTTGGTTGTACGGGTTTTTTTATTCAAATTTAGGCGAGCAAAATTTTCTCTATATTGTGTCAATGTCTGGAAGTTTAATGCTCAATTAGGAGGGCTTTTCTTCATACCATTATCGTCTTCATGTATAATTTCTTCATACATTCTCTTTGTCTGTAATAAAAATTGAACACCATTTTTGGTTTGTTCTCTGCAACATCAGAACTTGTTGCTTCTTAAGATTAAAGACTAGTAAATCTTCTCTTGAAAGTTAGCTAATGAGAGATAGTTAATGAGAGACAGTTATACTAAGATCCTCTCCCAGCTTGTTGTCCCAAGGGGCAAGGCAGTCATACATTTTAATGGGGCTACTAAGGGCAACACAAGAAGGGAAGAAAATAGTGGACTATAGATTGTTTATTCTTTCCAATATTGTTTTGTGCCTGGCTGTAAGCAGATACTTAACTGATGCATGATTATATTTCCTACTTTGCCTTCTCTATTGATTTATGTTACTTATTGATATTGATGGTAAAAAAGAGGGATAAATCTTGTTAAGTTTTTCTATTTAAAAACATATTGTATTGTTATCTTGATATATTATTGGCTAATAATCCCTTCTTTTATGAAGTTGTCAATTTACCCTCTCCAAATCATCATTGGTTTGTCACAAACGACTCCATTGCTTTGATTGATCCTGTGATGGGCATAGTTGATGCAACAGCTATTGAAACTAGAAACATTCTTGTAGAGGACTTGAGAGTTGTTGGGAACCAACAAACAACAACACTGCATACAGTTATACCTAATGAACTTCATTTATATCTATCATTATTCACTAGACTAAGAGGTGTTCTCAATGGAGAAGATCTTGTAT
>SNQJ01S0088141.1:5501-17027 GCA_010110895.2 Picea sitchensis | reverse complement strand
TTTAAGCTTGGACTATCTCTTGGATAGGGTTTGGACTATCTAATAAGCTATTATTGGTGTGCTATCCTTGGAGGAAGATGAACTACACCTCGTCTGGCTATCTAGCCTAGGGTTTGCTTCCGGAGTAATTCTTAGTCAAGGTTAAGGTGCTCAGAGGTTGGCTTCAACCTATGGTTGGGTGATGAGGGTATCGTCAATGGTAAAACGAGCACACAATCTTCTATATTCTAACATGGACAAGATGCCCCTATTTGGTTATAAGTACTAGTCAAAGGGGTAAAGTTACTGTAACAAGAAAACTCTAGAATCCCTAAATTAAGGAAAGGAGTTAGCTAGCACAAGTATAAATACACCTCAAGGAGTCATTCACAAGTAAACTCACACACTTATTCATTGTCTATCCTTATTTTGATCTAGTGATATTTTGCTAAGGTTGTAGCATCATTTTTTAAGGTAGGAAAGAAGGGTCGATGACGAAAATCTTTGAGATACAGCAAACCCTAATTTCTGAAGTACACACGAGTTGCAAGTTAGTAAGGGATCATAGGTACATGGGCTGCAGTGAAGAAAAGAGTGTATAAAAGTGGGTTGTAGAAGATAAAGTCACGTACATGTGAAAATATCATGAAGATTTTAATAGATGTTGGTACTAGGTCCTTAGAGTCTAAAATAAAGGTTACAGGTCAGCATCTTATTGTTTCGAGTTAGCTACATAGGTATTGGTATGGTTGTATACTTTTTTTGATAGTTACTTATTGTCACAGTATGGTGTATGCTTGAGGAATACTTTGTATGGTTGGTTTGGAATTTGGATATGGTATATCATGGTTACTTGGTTGAGTGAGGGGCACTCTTATATTTGGTTCAACATATGACATGGTTCTTCTAGTTTGTAACTATGAGTTTATTATACATGGTTGAGGAATATTCATGTTGTATGGTGGCATATGCATGAGAGACATGCATTGGTTATTTGATATACTTCATTGATGATATGGTAGAGATCATCACATGGTTGATGGTATGGTATATGTTACAGGTTACACTTGGTTGATGCCCTAGTTCATGATTCATTATTTCTTATTAATGTATCTTTGGTTCATGATTGATGCATGAGAAAGTATGTATGTTGGTATATAGTTGATGTATGGTATGGCACAAGTTTAGTTGGTTGATGAGAAGATACAGGTTGATGTGACAGAGACAGAGACAATGACATAGATAATGACAGAGACAGTGACAGAGATAGAGATAGTGACAGTGATAGAGTAGTGACAGTGACAGTGACAGTGACAATGGTTTCATTTATGAAAGTTGGTCTACATTTATATTTCAGGGTGATAGGACGGGTCAATGAAAGGTGGTTGTAGCCACCTTTCAGTTGTAGACGAAAAACTTAGCGGGTTGTAGCCTCCTTCTAGTTGGATCCAGAGAATTAAGGAGTTGTATCTTACTTTAGGTTGGAGCCTAAAAAAAAGGGGTGTGGATCCTCCTTCCAGTTGCATCTGGACAATTAGAAGTTGTTGCATCCAATGAATGTTTTCTTTTGATAA
Source organism: Picea sitchensis (assembly GCA_010110895.2). Taxonomy (NCBI): domain Eukaryota; kingdom Viridiplantae; phylum Streptophyta; class Pinopsida; order Pinales; family Pinaceae; genus Picea; species Picea sitchensis. The sequence continues at coordinate 15,474 of SNQJ01S0088141.1, read as the reverse complement.
AAATATAAGAAAAGAATTATGTGGTTTTCTCCCATTTGGATTTCCACGTAAATTCTGGTGTACTATGTACCTATTGTGATGTGATGTTGTTTTTTATTACACTATTGACAATCTATTGAATGGTAAAACTAAACTATTGAATATTTTTGAAGTATAAAATGTGGTTAAAAGGAATAAAATTGTTCAATACTGATCCACCCCCCCTCTCAGTAATCCAACATAATATTTAAAATCTACATGAAGTGTACCTTGTGAGAGAGTATTAATGAAGATATTATCATTAATTCTAGGAGACAAGGAAAAGTAATGAGGTCCCAACATAACCATTGATAGGAGCCAAAGTGACTCATTATTTTGGAAATCCTCCTAGGTTTCATTTTTCACATAACCAAAATATTGATATTGAATGATATCTTGGATCTCATTCCTTTATTAATGAGCACTATTGGATGGCACATAAAGAGTCCTCATTTCTTTCTAATATTGTTGAACCCCATAAAATTCAAATCCAATAGAGTTTCATGTTACGATGGGTATTACTATGTGACCATTGCAGTTTTTAGTAATAGACGAAGACCTATAAATTTTCTAGGCAATCAATTCCTCTGATTTATCCATCCCTCAATTCAGATCCTGTTCAGTCATTATAACCTCCATTTGTCGTTATTGATGTTCCTAAGGGTGTTGCAGACATCCACTTCATCAATAATTCTAGTTAGCATGATCACTTCTTGGTTTCATGACGCGAGCATGGGGCATGCCCACCTCGTTTGTACAAACATTTTATTTTTCGAATAATACCTAGTTCTGATCAGAATCCTCTTTTCCTCCAATGGATCGCTCCTATATTTCCTCTCAATTTTTCTCTACACCTCTCCTATCAACAAAAGAAACAACGATGTATTTCATCTATACATATGCTCCTAACCTCACACATCAGGGGGCATATTTTATCATCGAAAAATTGATGATAGAAATACATAAAATGGTTGAAGAAAAGATCAACACAACACAACACAACACTTAGCAAACTTCCAACTTTTATAGACCTTGTTAAGAAAGATATCAAAACTAGTGAAAAGGATCATAAATTTCCATTCATTTCCACCAAATACAGTGCACACATATGCGTGTAGATAAATAAAGCACCAAATGTGTAGACTATGTGTCTTGCATGACCAGCAAGACCTCAAGATCAGCCCAAAATCTCACATTGGGGCTACTTAAAGGATGGTAAGTAGCTCCAAAGGTATCCCATTCACCCTTGGAAAATGTTAGGTAATATCTTACTATGATTCTATAGATACATGGCCATTGTATGATGAAAACAAAGGAATTCATTGTTTTGTTATGCTAACCATTTTCTCTTAGGGAAGCCATCTATTCTCTTGAGAGCAATTTGAGCAAACATAGCATTTGGTAATCTTATCACCTCTTGAGAAACTTGAACAAGAAGTTCTTCACTTTTTTTAGTCATAGATAGGAGAGTAAACATGTATTTTTGGGGGACGCAAGGGTCCTCCCAAGGAGGAATGGGGGATTCATAGGTACCACTTTTCTCCTTTTGTGTTCTCAATTCAAGGATCATTTTCCATTTTGGTAGTTATTTCTTGTGTCAATTTCATGCATCTCTTTGAGTTTATATATGCTTGGTTCACTTCCATTTCTTGTTTATTTGTTTTTTTATTTACTTTATTGTTGATTCACTAATGAACTAATTGTTTCCTGTGTTGTATTGTTGGTCTAACAAGGAAAATAAAGGGCTCCTTTTTTCTCACCCAAGTGATTAAAAGAGACCAACAAATAGTAGTTAAATATGGTTGTAATTCGTAACTAAAAGCTATAGGAAATTATTTAATTAGCGAAAATTTCATTTTTATGAGTTTTTCACACTATAATGTCCCTCAATTGGGTAGGGGGGCGTTACATTATGGTATAAAATCCATTGGGTTCAAACACTAGGCTTGTATGGACCAATATTTCTTTGAATTGGTCAAATTCATTGTTGTATATTTATTTGTGCGAATTTGGGGAAAATGGTGAAAGCTCGGAGAGAAATCCCCAAATTCATGAGTAATATCTGAGTTAAATGACATGGTACTATTTAGGAGAAGTTTGATGAAGTAAATCTGCAAGTTGTAGATTGGAATTCGACTTGGAAAGGTTTAAATTCATGTTTTAACTAGTTTTTTAGAGTTATAGGAATTTTGGCGAATCGACAACCGAGATCGTGTTTGATATCGCAATCGATGGCTAAGATTCACTATGACAAATCTAAAAATTCATAAATTTTCATCCATTTTGAAATTTTTTTCAAATCAATGGCCAGGATTCATTTAATGAGTTTTTGAAATGGATTAGATCAATGGTCTATATTCATTTTGGTTGTTGGGAGGACAAAATAGAAACAATCGCCAGAATATTTTTCACTAATAGATTGACTACTTAGATTCATCAAAGAAATGTTGAAAATTTTCTAAGTGTTGAAGTTCACCAAGAGAAATCATGGATGGTCAGTGGTTAGTTCGACTGAAATGGTGAAGAGTTGGTTCAACTAGAAGACATCCAATGATGGACGATGGTCAAATGTTGGTCGAATCCAATGAACTATTTCCAATTGCCAATGGAAATCGTCGATGGTTGATGGGTCGATGGTCGGGTGTCAGGTGATTCAATGAAGTGTTTCAAATCAAGCAAGAGAATTTGGTGATGGTCGATGTTCCTATGGTCTAGTATCGAAAAATTAGACAATGTGTTCGGATCATCTAAGAGAATTGATTGATGGTGGATGTAGGGAAGAGTGTGATGATGTGTCATGCCACACGAACATCCATGTGTCATGCCACATCATCATCCACATGTCATTCCATATCAGCCAAGTTGACACCTAAATATTATATGTCATGCCACATCATCATCCACCTATCATGCCATGTCAGCAATTTCCATGTCATCCCTTAAGTGGATGACAAACAATGGTTGGGTCGGTTAAATTGAGGAAGAAGTTTTTGATAGTCATTGAGGATTGTCGATCGCCAATGGTTCAATGGTCAGGAATTGATAGAATTAGTGAGGGTTTCCATTTATCAATGAATATCATTGATGTTCGATGGTTGGGTCATCTGGTTTGGAGTTGTGTGTAAATCGATTGTTGGGGAGCTAGGTCGATGGTCGACGGTTAGGTCGCTAGTTTGGGAAAACATATGTGTGCTCCCAAAGGAGAGTGTTGATCATCGATGATCGATGGAGTGAATATCTACATTTTAGAGTTGACTTGATTTGAGATCAATGACTCATATTTAAAAGGATGTTACAGTAGTGAAATAGTCAATGTTATGTGATTTTTCGTGGTTTTTCAAGGTCAATAACTTGTGGGGCACTTTTGAGGGCCTGAATCACATTTTTATCCAATATAAACATACAATAATAGAGTGTATCAAGTTCATAATCTCAGATAAAATAACAATGAGAGAGCTATCCAATGAGCTAAACGGTTCACAAAATGGAGCTCATATAAGAAAGTTACAGCCAAAACAGTAAGGGTAAAATTTTGGTACAAATTTATTTCCAGAGGGCATAAATCCTTGCTTAAAAGTTTGTTTGAAGCACGAGAGAAATAGATGGAAATATTATGACCTATATAAGTGATAAATGGATCCATATTCTAGTTATGAGTACCTAAAAATGTTTAGGAAGATAAATGAGTCACCTGTAACATACATGGATAAATTGGGTAAAATAGCCTAAACTTCTATGGACCATAAATTTCAGCTCGAAGATCGTATTTGAGCAAATGAATAGTCATTTTAAAGGTACTGGGGATTAGAAGATATATTTCAACCCATAATTTTTATTTGGGTAATATAATTTCTCATAAATCAATAAAGATAATTTTGTAGCAATAAAAGAGTGGAAATTGTGGCATGTAGATGTTGTGGCTTTTCACTTAGAACTCATATTGAGGCATGAATACAATAGTTGGAGAGTTATTTCAAAGAGGAATTCACCTAAGTAATCAAAATTTGAATTGTTGTAAAATTCTCTTCATAAATTGATGAAGAAATAACATGTATTCTAATGGATGAAATGTTTCATGATATGCATGTTCTAACAATAATTATTACATGCACATTTCTTGAAGAATTAGAGGTACGAGAGGGAAAATTTAGTTATTATATGAGGAATGGAGTTATGGAAGATTATGAAGGATATTAAATCCATGAGGAAGACATCATAGGTTTATTTTTCAGCATGGTAAATGTTGAAACAAATTCAAATGGAAGAAGAGATAGGAAGGAGTCTGTCACTATGAGAAGCTTGCATAGGGAAGTGTAGAGTTATAGAGATGAAAATGAAAGGATTATGAAGGATTAGGAAGAGATACTTCAGAGCTTAAACATGTTGCATAAGAAATCTAACAAGGACTCTGGAACTAAGAAAGCAGTTGGTGCTTGATAGTTTTAGAATCTATATCCCATAGAAAAATGGGTGATCATGGAAATGATATGCAATCAAGAAGCATGAACAAGCACCATCATTCTCCAAACAAATTCACCATAAGAACTCATGCAAGTTCAAGGACAAGGAGAAGCCTAAGTCAGTCTCATGTTTGGAGAAAAAGAAGAATGCCTAAGGCATACATCTTACAAGGTGAGCTTAGGAATACCAAGCCACCTACACTCAATGGTGAGCATAGGAAAGGATAAGAGGTAGAGGCATGACTATTGGAAATGAAGAAATATTTATAGCTACATGATTACCCCTCCCGTGTGGAAGCTATAATTGCAACCTACCACTTGCAAGGAAAGGAATCCATGTGGTGGGCTCAACTTAAGTAATCTAATAATTTTGATGTGAAAAGGGTCTCACGGAGGTAGTTCAAAGGACATTTCTAGGAGAAATATTTGTCTAAGCACTACTATGTAAGGAATATGAAAGATTTATTTGAACTCAATTTGGGAACCATGGAAATGGAAGAATATGATAAAACTTTCTTTAAATTGTTGAAGTATGTTTACTTCATAAAATATGACAAGGTCAAGATCCAAAGGTTTCTAAGTGGGTTACCCTCCTTCTGTAGTGACAAGATTCAATATGATAACCCAAAAACTTTGGAATAAGTCATAAGGACAGAAAGGAATCTTTATGATAAAAGTAGGGGAAGGCCAGTTTTCCAAAAATCTTGGAATGACAAGGTGAAGGGTAAAAAGGATCAGAGGAAAAAAAATTTAATCCACCATTTTTCAAGAATAACACCCAAGCAAATCAGTAAGGTCAAGCAACCCAAAATGAGCACAAGACTGCAGATCCATTTGAGAAAATCCCAAGGAAACAACCCATTCAATGTTTGGGATGTGAGGTAAATCACTTATATTTGGATTATCCTTACAAAGGAAAAATAATTATTGTCCACAACATTTAGGAGGATGACACAATGGAAAATATGGGAGGAAGCATGCCAAGGATTTATGTAGCCTTGGACAACAATAAAGAAAAGTATCAATCTCCCATGATTGAAGTGGAAGGTAAGATTGATAACCAACCCATAGAAATTTTAATTGATTATGGAGCTAGACATAGTTACATAAATGATAACATTGTTGAAATATTTCACTTGCAAAGGAGTAAGCATAACAAATCTTGGTTAGTTCATTTAGCCACAAGAACTAACATGAAAATCAATGAGTTGGTTAAAGATTGTCTAATATACATGAAGGGAACCAGCACAAAGGTAGATGTAAACATCATACCATTGGCTTCATATGACTATATAATTGGAATGGATTGGTTGAAAAAACACCATGTTGTCCTAGACTGTTACAAAAAGACAATTACATGTCTTGATGAAGAAGGGTAGCAAGGAAATATTCAAGGCATTCCAAGAGTTTTAGCTATTAGAGAGATTTCATCTATGCAACTAAAAAACATATTTAGAAAGGGATGTCATATTTTTTCATCCCATATGGAAGAGGTAGCCAAAGATAAAGTGAAAATCATTAAAGACCATTCAGTCTTGAGGTATTTTGAAGATGTTTTTTGAGAAATCCCAAGATTTCCACCAAAGCAAGACATTGATTTCTCTATTAATTTGGTGCCAGGAGCTACCCTAGTGTCCAAGACAACTTATAGAATGGACACACCAGAATTGAACAAGTTGTAGATGTAGCTTGAAGAATTGTTAAAGAAGGGGTACATACACACAAGTGTTTCACCTTGGGGATCCCAAGTTCTTTTATGAAGAAGAAAGATGAAACCTTAAGGTTGTGTATTGATACCAAATAGTTGAATAAGGTCACCATAAAAAACAAATATCATTTCCAAGAATTGATGATTTGTTTGATCAGATGAAAGGTGCAAGAATATTTTCCAAGATTGACTTGAGATTAGGTTATCATCTAGTGAGGATAAAAAAAGAATAAATTATCAAGACAACATTCGGTACAATATATGGGCATTATGAATTTACGATAGTTCCATTTGGACTATCAAATGCCCCATCAGTTTTTATGTTTCTAATGAATGGAGTTTTCGGGGGGTACATGGACAAGTTTGTAATTGTATTCCTAGATGATATAATCATCTACTCTAAGTCAGAAGAGGAACATGAAAATMATTTAAGAATGGTGTTGCAAGTTTTAAGAGAACATAAATTGTATGCTAATCTAATTAAGTGCATATTTTATCAAGAAAAGATTCACTATTTGGGGCATATAATTTCAATAAAATGGATAGCAGTGGATCCTCAAAAGATAGAAGACATTAAGGAATGGACAGTGCCAAAGAATGTGACAGAAGTCATATCATTCATGGGTATTTTCAGTTATTACYAAAGATTCATAAAAGGATTTTCAATGATTGCACGTCCAACCACTTATTTGCAAAAGAACGGAGTGAAGCTCGAATGGACTTCCAAGTGTGAAGATAGTTTTTAGCAGTTGTAGGAAATATTGAAAAGTACGCCAATATTRAATATTTCATATCTGGATGAAGATTTTGTTTTGTGCATTGATTCATGCAAGGAAGGGATTTTTGGATTCCTTAGTCATAAAGATAATGTGGTATGTTATGAATATAGAAAATTAAAGGAGCATGAGAGGAATTATGCTACCCATGACTCGGAGTTAAAAACAATTGTAGATGCATTGAAAGTCTGGAGACACTAACTCATGGGTAAGAAATTTGAGCTAAGGAAAGATCATTTCGGTTTAAAGAATTTGTTTGGAAAACCAACACTAAATTCCAGAAAAACTAAATGGTTGGAATTTCCGAGTGAATATGACTTAGAAATTAAGCATATAAGGGAAAGGAAAATCAAGTGGTTTATGCACTTAGTAGGAGAGATCATGAAGTGTATGTTGCATCCATCAACATGTACAGGACATATATGAAAGAAAAAAATGTTGCAGCAGCAAATTAAAATTAGAATTATTTTAAAATAAAAGAGATATTACAACAAGGTAATTTTCAGCAGAAATTTAATTCTTATGAGATTAAAAAAGATGGAGTTCTCATGTACAAGGGAAAATTATATGTGTCAAATTATAATGAGATGAAAGATGCAGTTCTGAAGGAAATGCATAATGTGCCATATGTTAGGCACCCAAGATATTAGAAGACAATTGAAGCTATAAGAAGCCAATATTTTTGGCCAGGAATGATGAAAGAAGTTGTCAATTACATAGATAGATTCCTAGAGTGTCAGAAAGTGAAGAAAGAACATTTACATACAAAAAAATTTCTATATTCATTTCCCATTCCATAATGGAAGTGGGAAGTAGTTACAATTGTTTTATTACTAAGATGCTCAGAATAGTGAAGCAACATGATTCCATCATGGTGGTGGTTGATACATTAATTAAGGCAACACATTTTATTCCAGTAAACACTACACACAAGGAAGAAAGTATTGCATAAATATGTATGAAATAAGTTACCAACCTACATGGGGTACCTAAGGCAATATTTTCAGAGAAAAATCCAAAGATTACTTCCAATTTTCTGAAGGGTTTATTCAAAGGATTTGGGAAAAATTTAAAACTCATTAGAGTGTGTCATCTAAAGTCATATGGGAAAGTAGAGAGGAATAACAAGATATTTGAGGGCATGCTTAGAAACTGTGTGATGTATCAACCATCAAAGTGAGAATATTATATTCATTTAGTTGAATTTTCCTACAACAATGGGTATTAGGTCTCATTGAAAATGATTCCATTTGAAGCATTGTATTCCAAAAAATGTAACACACCAGTGAGTTGGGACAATCCAATAGACAAAGTAGTTGTTGGACCAATTTTTTTAAAGGAAATGGAAGAGAAGATGGAAAAGATAAAGAATAATTTAAACGATGCCCAGGATAGGCAGGAAATATATTCAAAAAAGAATAGAGTTTTTAGAGATTTTAAAGTGGTATATCATGTGTTTTTAAAAGTGAAGGAGAAAATAAGTTCGATGAGATTAAGGAGTTGCCCAAAGTTGGCAATAAGATATTGTGGACCTTTTGAAATATTAGAAAATATAGGGCCAATTTCATACATGCTATCATTTCTTGCATCCATGAGAGTGCATAATGTGCTTCATTTATCATTATTAAATAAATATGTGTCTGATCCTAATGACACAATTGATTGGAATATGATCCAGGTGGAGCACGAAGGGGATTTTCGGGTGGAACCAGTACACATCCTTGACTAGAAAGTCAAAGTGATCGGAAAAAAATCCATAGGGATAGTAAATATTCAATGGAGCTATTATAATCTTGAATATGCTACATGGGAGCATAAATAAAACATGAAGGAAGAATACCCATAATGTTTTGACAATTTTGAAGGAAATGGAATGCAAGACTCCATTTTGAGCAGCTAGAGTTATAGAATCACATCTCAAAGTCCTATCCAACCATGTTGGGGACCTTGATAAAACAATGGTTCATTCCTTGGGTTATATTTGATAAGAATATGGCACATCCTTATTGATTAATTGGGTTGGTTCTCATTGATGTCAACCCTTGAAGAAAGTCCAATAGCGAATTCAGGTAGCACAAAGGTTTGGGTAATGGACCCAAGATTGTTTGATTTATAATGGTATGAGTTTTGATATATTTTCAGGTAATACTATTATATATGTATAGTACATGGCATGTCATTTCTGGTGGTATGTGGAACGTCACATAACTCCTCACGGTTTGAGAGTTATGGCCTTATGAAGTTGAAGGACCCTCATATGATTGGCTTAAAACCCCAAAAAGTCAAAGAAGTCAAAGTTATTGCAAGCAAGAGATTATTTAAATAATAAAGTGAAATGACAAAGTCAAATAGGATTATTTAAATAATAAATTGAAGTGACAAAGTCAAAAAGGATTATTTAAATAATAAAGTGAAGTGACAAAATCAAAGAGGATTATTTAAATAATAAAGCTATGTGACAAAGTCAAGGAGGATTATTTAAATAATAAAGTAAATGGAGAACTTTCTAATTATGAAAAGTGGTTATAAGAAGGTTAACCCTAAAATGAGGAAAATGTGTTAAGTGGTCAAGTGGCTATTGGATACATGGAAAAAAATAATAAAGAAAAGTGACAAAGTCAAGGAGGATTATTTAAATAATAAAGTAAATGGAGAACTTTCTAATTATGGAAAGTGGTTATAAGAAGGTTAACCCTAAAATGAGGAAAATGGGTTAAGTGGTCAAGCGGCTATTGGATACATGGACAAGTGGAAATTTGGGCAAATTTGGACATAGGTGACTATGTGGACAAAGCGGCTATGTGGACAAAGTGGCATAGAAGATGCTTATAAGGAAGCTACTTGGAGAGTATAAATAAGAGGCAAGGCTCTCTCATTTTAATTACACTTGAGCATATTGAATATATACAGGCGACTGAGGTAACCAAAGGATATCTAAGCCGAATTTCATATAGAATGTGAAGTAAAGAAGACTGAAATTCAAGGGAGGATAAATTCTTTTGATGATGCTT
>SNQJ01S0088140.1:23554-36500 GCA_010110895.2 Picea sitchensis | reverse complement strand
TACATGTTGAGTACATGGGTGAGACAAGTAGTTGATGAGTTGGCGCATACATGAGGTGTATAGTTGATGATGTTGGTACATAGTGATGAGTCATAGTTGATGAGTAGTTGACACATGATTGTTACATACTTGGTACATGGTTGGATGCACTTGTTTATGGTACAGGTTGATTACAAGTTGTTTGGTACAGGTTGGTGCATTGTTGATGCACTTGTTTATGGTACAAGTTGATTACATGTTGATGCATGGTTTATCCATGGTTCAAGTTTATTGGTGCAGTTTTACAATGTTATATCTCATAGTGATAGTGTGACAATGTTTCCATAATTCTACTTCTACTTTAGGGCAATTGGACAGGGAAAGGACAGGTTGTTGTAGCCACCTTCTGGCTGTAGTCGAAGAACATAGGGGGTTGTAGACTCCTTCTAGTTGTAGCCAAAGAATAGGGGAGTTGTAGCTTCCCTCATGTTGTAGCCCTAGAAACATGGGGGTTGGAGCCTCCTTCCAGTTGCAACTGGAAAACAAAGGAATTTGGTGCTTCCAATGAATGTAATTCTTCAAGACATATAATTAAAAGCATTCTGTGGTTTTCCCCCACTTTGGGTTTCCACGTAAAACACTGGTGTACTGTGTATGTGTATGATTGTTCATTTGTTCATTTCTTATTTACTCTGTAGTTATTGGATGATAATTCTACATTGATATAACACTTGGATTATATGGTTAAAAAGGATTAAATTTCTTTATTACTGATTCACCCCCCCACTCAGTAATCCAACATTCTTTTAGCACCTCCTTGACAACAATGCCAAAAAGTGATCAGCCAAAGAAATGAAATTTTTTTGTTGAAATCCTCATATTGAATTGAATTTATCAACATAGGAACATACTAATTTGATGAGGTACTATGCACTATATGCATAACTACATTACTACAATTTAATGTAAAGACTTAAGACTAGCTCGAATATTGTTGTCCCTTTCCTCCAATAGTCTTTCTCATTAACTTCACTCCCTTTCTAAAGATAAGAAAAGAAGGTTATTAGAGTCACTATTTTGGATGCTATAGGGATGGTCCAATAGATATCTTCGTAGAGATAAGTGCATGTGTCTAGGCTAAAATTCCTCCTCATCATCATGTTACTTGGGTTGGATACAAGTCTCTATTTAGGGATTTATGCCTACTAGGAATGAGTGATGATAACACTAATAATGTAGGAACTAACCCAAAAAAAATAAGGATGCCCAACCTCATCCTCTTAACATATGTTCCTTCACCCTTAAAGGCTAGTGGTATGCACCTTTATACCCCAAGTCAAGAACATCAAGAGCAGGGAGTAATGGGAGTGATTGCCACTATTATAGAGAGGAAGAAGACAACATACATAAGACTGACCAATTGACCAACTATGTCAATGAATGATCATATAAGAATTCATGGGATAGGATAAGATATTGAGCATGAAAAGGAAGGTTGTAATACAATAAGAAAAAATTGAATGTGAAAAATCAAATGAATTGGGAATTAAATGCCATAAAGTAAATGGGATCACTCGAATAAAATAATTGAGATTGCTATAAAAATAGAATATAATCATCTTAAAATGAAATGATATGAACCAATTTAATCTACTAAAATGACTTGCATGAAAACTTATATAGAAAACTATAAACCAATTGCATAAATAATACATAACAACATAAAAGTGATAAACCTTACTAGAAACTATTGTAGAAATGAAATATGACAATAAGAATGGTTCGTTGTACAACCTTGAGTGTCCCTTACTCAATGTCTCTACAATGAAGTTGAAGAAAACTACTAAGTGCTTAAAATATTGAAACATGACTTCTTCATTCAAGATATCACTTCATAACATCAAAGAGTACTTGGACAATTTGAATGCACTGGCTATAAGGAAATTTGTTGATGGAAAAAATGAAGACTTACCCTCTTTGATACTAACTCCTAGATATTATTTATACAAAAGGACTCATAAATCAGCCCTTAAGTTAGTCATTGATTGAAGGGTACTTGTCTCAAGAATCCCTAGAATTAGGAATCCTTGTTTCAAGGATCAAAGTCCCTCCTTAATTTGAATTCCCCCAACCAAAACATTGAGTTAAGATCTTGTTGGTTGAGTGTCTTCAGTAATTAAATGCTTGGATACTTTGGATGTTGGGGAGGGAAAATGATCCCCCTTTTGTCTCAAGTGGAAGTTTATAAATACCATTCTTAGGATTTGACTTGGTTGAGAAAATAATTAACACAACCTTAAGAATGCATATTTTCATCAAAATCACAAACTAAACCAAGGAATATCACATAAACAAAAATTTAATAATTTCACAATAGTCAATGCACAAATACCAACATGTTTACATTAATCATATTCTTTTATAAACATAGTGGGTCTTATTCCATAGGAAGGTGTCATATTAGCTACAAAATGGGCCTAAAAGGTCCACTAATTGAAGGACCATACCACGGAAAATAGTAATTTCTTCTTGGTAAATAGCTTGATTATTTTATTGGTTTAGAGGTTTTGTTTCAACAACCACCCTTGTTTGGGGGTTCATGGGCGAAGCCTATGAGGAAAATATTTTGAGGCTGTTTTTTTCATTCGTTTTGGGCGGTTTTGCCACATGGTTTTACGGTCTATAGTTTTCTAATTCTAGTTAAGTAATTAAGTTTGTAATTTAATCCATGTAAATGGATTAGGGATTTTGGATGATGTGGGATTGTATATATTATATTATAATTTCATATTCAATCTAGACCATTCATTATTAGGTCACAAATTTGTTGGTAGAGGTTATGTTGGTACCTTTTTTCCCTAGAAGGAAACCCTTTTTTAAAGAGGGCATTGTATTATGGCTATGTATGGTAAGATGTTGTATTGTGTCTGAGACAGGATACTGTGAGAGAGTGAAGAGGGGGTTGCAGTGGATGTGTTATAGGTGTTATCCATTTATTTTGATGGATGAAATAAAGGAAGGATTCGCTATTTCTTTGTGGATGTAGCCCATATCAGGTGAACCATCAATATTGGTGTCTCTCTTGTATTTTGTTCTTTTGTGTTTATTTCCACATTCATTTTCATTTGTTTTATCATTATTGATCTATGATCCTATTCCTAAAAATTTTACCATTAATTCCACAAAATCCTATCATCCCTACCAAGTTGTGGACGAGAGCAATCTATAGAGTTGCACACTCACTCATTACTCCAAGACCGGGATTTCAACATTCAGATATATTAAGCCATATTGTAGGGGGGGATTCCACCTTTTTTAGAGGATTTGAATAAGGGGAAAACCCTACCATTATTATAAGAAACATTGAATTATTTTGAGGCCCTTGAGGGGATAGCAGTCACCAAGTTTTTATCCATACATATTAAAGATGATGAATAAAAATCCCCTCCAAGGACATTTGGGGTGGTCATATGAAATGATATGGTGAATATAGAATTTATCACCCCCCCCCCATAGGATTAGAGGTAAATTCATGAAAGTATATAGGACATCTCCAAGGATGAAGGACATGAGACTTAGTATTTTGGTTAAGGTGGGTAAGTCATTGGTGGATACTTGGGATGTATTGGTGATGATAGTGATCTAAATTATCACTTCCCAAACATTAATAAACTCCTCACTAATGAGAAATGAGTTCATGAGTATATATATATATATATATATATATGAGTGAGATGGTGTATGCCACTATTTCAATTTCATGCATAACTACATAGAAATACATACCCAATCCCAACATAATGGCCATTTTTCTATGACTCTTCCCAATCCCAACATAATTTCCATTTTCTAAACACAGTGGTGTACTCTTACATACTCTACCCTTAGATCTACTGAAAGTAATTCCAAGAGATCCACTAGTCCTCTTTATATCCAATAGGGTAGGACTGTGAGTTAATGAGGATTTTAAACACCTCCCACTTAGTCACTAGGGGATCAATTTCTAGCTTGAGAATCTATGTGTGACTTTCCCACCAAGTTTAAGTATGCCTTGTTATCGCACAATCTGTACCCTCAGAAAATCCCAACCCAATCCATGGAAGTGTGACAAGTGCAGAAGTACCTACCCACTATCACCTCGGATAGACACTCCCTCGCTTTAGTGATGATGAAATCACCACAAGGAGGGAATCTCAGTGACCCTAGGAGGATTGATATGGAAAGTGAGAGAATGATCGATGAACAACCCTATAGGTCCATATTGGAAAAGGATTAATGCTTGAGAGCGAGTCTTGTAGATGGAACATGGTTTCCAAGTGTTGTGTACTTGCAAATAAGTGTTACCCTTGCCTAGAACAAGACAAATGATATATATACAAGACTTAAACCAAAGGGAATCAATCAAGAAGACTTGTTGTCCCAAATTGAAGCAGTATGGAAATACATATATCAGAAACAAATGAATCAATAGTTGCAAATTTAACCATCCAAAATCTAGTAAAAGATATCAAAAATAAAGCTACCAATGACTAGTCAAACTTCCAATGGTTAGAGCAAGACTTTGGTGGCTTTAAGGGATGTTTGTTAAGTGTTATCAGAAAATTATTATGACAACCAAGTGGCTGTAGAAAACACATTCTATAGTATCAATATCTAGCCACAAAAATCAAGAAGTAAACCATCCAAATGATTGTCAATAACTAGTAGAACAATAATCTAGGTTCACAAGTAAATTTCAACAGTAGATTAGAGAGCAATAGATGATGAAAAAGTGATTTTGCAGTAGCCATAATGGATGCAACATCAATTTTTAACAGCAAAGAGAATTACTTGGCTAAATAATATGCCCCTAGGGAACAAAGAATCCTAAAGCATGAAGAATTGATTCCAACTCGAACAATTGCAATATCTCAAAAATTCACGTATACCACTGCAAGGATTTTAAATCTCAAATGAAACTTAGAACAATTCCAAATAAATTGGGTTATGGAGTCTCTTGAGTAAGAGATAGTTTTTTTACTTCTATAGGGGTGTAATCCCTTTTACACCATAGAGAAAAAAAAAACTAGCAAGCTGAATCTAGGAGGGTGTAAGCCCTTTTACTCCTCCTAGCAACCTTTGTAAAAATATATCTTATTCAAAGATAAAAAGGTAGACTTTATGGAGGGTTTATTCCCTTATACTCCTCCAAGGGTCTAGAAAAATAAATGCATGAAACAAGAAGAAATCAAACAATAAATGAAAAAATTCCTTACCAATTCCATAAATAACATGAAGAAACCCTTCTTTATCAAGTATATTCCACCAAAATACCAAGAATAATAATTTCAAAAGATAGTTCCTTAGTTATATTCACCAATATACAAAGTACTAGAATCCAACAGACATTCAATAGAGAGATAGAGAAAAATTCCCCAAGTAGGGAGAAAATTTCAGCCAACAAGTATGTAATTCTCAAGTGAGTTATGTCAAAATGAAAGTGACAAGGTGTTATTTATACTTGACCTTGTAAAAATGATTTTTCCACTTAAGTTAGGGTAAAACACAAATTAGGGAGGCCAACCTCCTAATTTTTCCCTTTACAAAATATAATTTAATTTTATAAAATAAGCAAGCCCTAAATGATGACATCATCCCCCCTGGGGGTGACATTTTGGTATAAATGGCAAGTCATTGAGCTTGTTTAAGGAGATGTTGGGCCTAAAAATTCCATATATTCAAGGTGAAAGGGTGTTCCTCCATCAAAACATGCCAAGTCATCATCAAATCACCCATCACCATCAAACCCTAGCCCCCAAGTGAGACGACATGCCCTAGAAAGTGACATTTTGAGCCTCCAAGGTCAAATATTGGGAAAAGGGGAGCTATATTTCCTCCTTTGGTATGTTCTCTCATGCAAACAAAGGAAAAATTCATCTTCCAGCATGTGCAAAAGAGAGGGGGTGCATCATCTAACCTGTGGGATTACTGCCCCAATTGAAGGTCCAAGCGACCTTGTGCCTTCACGATCAAGCTTCAACCTGTCAAGGACATTGAAATACAAGAAAGTAAGCCCTTCAAGGGTCCACAAGTCACAATATCATGCCAAGTAAGCCATATATAATAAAATAACCACCCGAACATTTGCATCAAATCCCCCTATCAAAATAAACCAATGCTCAAAGACTTTATGGAATTTGCCAAATTTAGATATGAGAGGGGTGTCATAGTGCACTATTGGGTGAAATAATCCTCAAGTATGGGATGTTTCCAAGGATAAACCTCTCTATTTCATGTAGTGAATGTGAATTGGATGGGGATAGACTTCTAGGTAAGGTATTTCATGACATACAAGGGCTCTTATTGTCTCATTTATGGGTGCCTTTGCTGAGATATAACCACATCATTTTCCTCTTTTTGTTTCTGAAGCATATGTTTTCCAAGACCTTTATTATTTTACCCATTTACTTTTCATTTGTCACCAAATTGAATACAATAAGGGGAACTAAAAAGGAAATGCATAGCCCACAAATTCTCTACCTTTGTTAACATGTTTTTTATGAAGACCTTCCAGGTTGAAGTCAATAAGGGGCACTAAAAAGGAAATGCATAGTCCACAAACGCTCTACCCTGGAAGGTGACCATTATTTAATTAGTTATTATTATGGGTTATGAGAGGCGTTTCATTTCTCTCTGGATCCCAAGGCAAGCTTCTATTTCGTGATGTGTTTTTCTAAATCACCTCCCATCCTAGTGGCCCCTTATTCCCATGAAGTGAGGTACATGCCCTTCTTGGGTCAATAAGAATAAAAACATAAAAGGTTGGGAGAAAAACGAGAAGAAGTGATGGAAAGTGGCAGGTATCAGTGGAAATGGTACGATGACCCTTTAAGGAGCCCCCTCAGGTAGCAACCCTTTCTCTAAGGGTGGCCAATTACTAGGAAACCATGAAACTCACCATGGTGAAATAAGGAAAAAGGAATAACTTCCAAGCAAACATTTTCAAAATCAAGAAAGGAATCTTTGCAACATGTTCAAATTATTGAATTATTAGAATGACGCTTACCACAATACTGGACTTGTTACCTCATGGAGAAATACCTATTGTCCTTTGTGATATAGACCAAGTGTGGTGATGATGTTTTCATTGTCGAATGGTTATGTGTGGTGAATGAAGGGCTCTGCATGATTGGTTTCCTCTCAGTACTCCATGTCTGCAACCTAAGGACCTTGAGACATCATCTCCTTATTTATCCCTAGAAATGGGGGATAACATTTGGTTCCTACTTGGGGAAATGTGTTTATTGTAGAGTTCATGAGAACCTCAACATATCTTAGTAAGACTTGTTCCTACACACACAGAAACAAAAAACCTTGAAATCCAAGGTGTCTCACTCACCCTTTGTCCATATGATCAAAAATTCAAATTTTCAACTAATCTTAAGAGAAAATTTTGCATATTTTTCAAAAACATTATAAACTAACATGTAATATGATAAAATCAAATGATGTAAAACAACTATGCAATAATGCAAGTAGAGAAAAATGAAAAATAAAATATGACATGCAAATATAGGTGAATGCAACTAAACTATCATGAGCAAGAAAATGCAAGTGCAAGTGAAATAAAATGACCTACCTACTTACCTGGGGCATGGGCCTTGAAGAAGTCGGGTTCCTTGAATATAGGGTCAGAGAAGGTACCCATCAACTGGTAATGGCATATTTCTCCCATCCATGGTAGACAAGTAGTATTTTCCTTTCTCAGACCTCTTCTTGACGACGTAAGGGCCAAGCCATAAGACACCATTTCTCTTATCATACTTGGGCTCAAATTTCTTCTTGTCCCACATAAGAACGAGGATCCCTTCGCTGAATTTAATGTAAGGCATATTTTCAATGTATGGATGTGAAGGTGGTTCTTCTTTGACCATATCTTTGATAACTTCTTCATGTTCCTTATCTCTCTTGTATTCTTCTTTCTTAAGTATCTTAATGGATCATGGTTATTTTCCTTGAAATTTTGCAAGCTTTTCTTTGTATTCATCTATCCTCGGAAGTAGTGTGTTTATGCAATTTTCTTGTAGACAAGGTAAATCATGTGGGTAATACTTGATGATCTATGGATACACATCAAACTCACAATCATTGTGCTAATAAGGGTGGTCCAAGTCCATCACGTGTTTCTTGATTGCTTGTCGGCTATACAAGATCTCAAAGGTGCCATCTACCATGGGAATGTGTGCATGAGTGAGATCGATGCTGAGAAAACCTCCCAAAGGGGAAACCCAAATTATTGATAAAATCATGCCCCAAGAATCCAGAACATCAATCACCACTATGTTCATAATGAGGCTAATATAAGGGAATTCATGTAAATATACCTTTGCATCCTCTATGATACCATATACCTTCACCTTCTTTGAATCAATGCCACACACATTTCGATATGGGAGAGTTATCTTCAAACCAAGTTGTTTCATGACCTTTAAAGACATCATGTTCTTTGAAGCCCCAAAATCCAACATACAGCTATTCAATTAAAGACCATTCACCCCTAAAGAAATATAGAAAGGAGGTTTTCCATCCCTTTGTTGCCCATGATACATGGTTTTTAGAATTACATGAGGGTCTTATCCCTCATCAAGTACATTCAAAGCCTTCATAACTTCTCTTCTCACAAATGAGATCTTTCACATCTCAACTATAGGCACTAACATATTCATATTTCTCACAATGGTCAATACGTCTATATTCAACTATATCTCTTCATTGGTTGGTACAGACTTCAGAAGAAGGTTGTACATCGACAGTGGATGAGGTGAAGGCACTTCTTTTACAGACTGGAGCTGGAGATGGAGGAACTGGAACTCTATTTCTTCTTTCATATGTCAAAAATTATTTCTTCCTCAACTCATTTTAGGTATTCTCATCTAGTTGATTTAATGTTATGAGCCACCTCTTTTCGGAAACTCTTTTCCTGACCTCTTCAAGTTTTGATGGTGTAATCTCTACATACTCATCATATTGACAAGAGAATATTGTGTCAATGAAGTTCATATGATTTGAATATCCTGAACCTTCTTCCTTTGTTCGTCTTGGGAAATCATATTTTGAATGTGCTTCATTACAAGGCAAGCACCATTGAATTCCTTTTTTATTCACTAGTCCAACCAGATTTAGAATATCGGGATCCTTTGCCTCTTATTGAGGCCTTGGTTTCCAACCTGGGTTTGGTGGTCTGAGAACCTGAGGTCTTGGAGTAGGATGGTTTCTCTCCAAAGTTGTCAATATGTACATGATATTATTTTGACTTTGGAAAAATTAATTATTCATTGATCAAACTTTTTGCTAGAAGATTGATTGGTTACAGTGCAGTGCTTTTCATAATATTTGTCTTTTATTCTATATTGGCATGAGGAAATTGAAAGGGCTCAATTCTTAAGCTGATAATATTTCCCTCGATATGAGTACTATAATCTTTAGCCTTTTCCAAAGTATCTAGTTCTTTATCCTTGAGGAGGAAAACAAATTGTCCTTCAAAAGAATTCATGTAGAGGACACAAACTGTTGGTGTTGGTGGACGTAGGTCAACCAATATCTGAAACTGTTGGTGTTGGTGGACGTAGGTCAACCAATATCTGATCATACATTTTTTCAAATATAATATTGAACTCTTTCAATGTTTCATCTTCCTTCTTATTGATTTGATTGAACTGTGCTACCAACATTCTTGGTCTTTCTTGGTCGACCAGTAATTTAGCGAAATCGTCATAGGATGCCAAATGATTATCAAGTAATCCTTTGAACCACCAGGGCATTATCAGGTAATCCTCATTCCAACATATTCATTTTCTATTCCCAGCATTCAATAACTCCACACAAAGTGTATACAAGTGGTCTTTTGGTGTGACCACATTGTTTCCTGTGAACTTTGGAAACCACTTATGAGTTTTTGTGGGCATGGCATAGGGGTACCCTGGTATGGTGTCCATGTTTAATGGTTTGAATAGGATTTTATTCCAAGTGTGGGCCATTGTGTTGAGTGGAAGGAAACCTTGGAATAAGGTTTTGGAAATGGGAGAGTTATGAGGAATCCTTCTTCAGTAAACCTTAGAAGGCCTAAATATTCCTAGGGGAAGGGTTGGTAAGTTTTGGGATGCTGGAGTCTTAAAATGAACTCTAATAAAGGCTCATCAAGAATGGAAACAAAACTTCCCTCAAATGGAGTCACCATGCAAGCTATGGGTAAAGGATTTGGAATCAAAGCTTGCCAAAGTATCTTTATGGCTCAACAAAGGATTCAAAATCCTACCCGGAAACAAAACCAAAATGTTATCGCACAATATGTAGCTTGGGAAAATCCCAAGCCAATCCATGGAAGTGTGAAAACTACAGGAGTACCTACCCATTGTCACCTTAGATAGACACTCCCCTCACTTTAGTGATGATGAAATCACCACAAGGGGAAAATGTCGGTGACGCTACGGGGACTGAGATATAAAGTGATAGATTGATCGTTGAACACCCCTATAGGTCAAAATTGGAAAAGGAGTAATGCTTGAGAGTGAGTCTTGTAGATGGAAGATGGTTTTCAAGTGTTGTGTACCTAAAAAATAGTGGTATCTCTACCCAGAACAAGACAAATGATAGATATACAAGACTTAAACCAAAGGGAATCAAGAAAGAATCCTTGTTGTCCCAAATTTCAGCAGTATGTAAATATATATATATATATCAGCAACAAATGAATCGATAGCTGCAAATTTAACCATCCAAAATCTAGTACAAGATATCAGAAATAAATATAGTAATGACTAGTCAAACATCCAATGGTTAGAGAAATACTTTCGTGAAATTAAGGGTTGTTTATTAAGTGTTATCAGAAAATTATTATCAAATCCAAGTGGTTGTAGAAAACAATTGCTACAATAGAAATATCTAGCCACAGAAATCAACAAGTAAATTGTCCAAATGATAGCCAATAACTAGTAGAACAATAATCTAGGTTCACAAGTAAATTTCAGCGGTATATTAGAAAGCAATTGATGATGAAAAAATGATTTTGAAGAAGCCCTAATGGATGTAGAATTAATTTGTAACAACAAAGATAATTTATTGGCTAAAGAAGACGCCCCTAGGGCACAAAGGAGTCTAAAGCATGAAGAATTGATTATGACTCAAACAATTACAATATCTCAAAAATTCATGTATACCAATGCAACAATTTTATATCTCCAATGCAATTAGACTAGTTCCAAATCAATTTGGTTATGGAGTCTCTTGTGTAAGATCTTGTTTTGTGACTTATCTAGGGGTGTAATCCCTTTTACTCCGTAGAGAAAACAAAACTAGCAAGGTAAATCTAGGAGGATGTAAGCCCTTTTACTCCTAGAAACCTTTACAAAAATATGGCTTATTCAAAGATAACAAGGTATACTTGATGGAGGTTTTATGCCATTATAATTCTCCAAGGGTATAGACAAATCAATTCTTAAAAAAAGAAGAAACCAAACAATAAATGCAGAAATTCCTTACCAGTTCCATAATTAACATGAATAAGCCCTTCTTTATCAAGTATATTCCACCAAAATACCAAGAATAAGCCTTCCAATACATATCGCCTTAGTTATATTCACCAATAGACAAAGTACTAGCATCCAAGAGACATTAGAGAGAGATAGAAAAAAAATCCCAAGTAGAGAGAAAATTTCATCCAACATGTAATTCTCAAGTGAGTTATGTCAAAATGAAAGTGACAAGGTCTTATTTATACTTTACCTTTTAAAAATAATTTGTCCACTTAAGTTATGGTAAAACACAAATTAGGGAGGCTGACCTCCTAATTTTACCCCTTACAAAATATAATTTAATTTTACAAAATAAGCAAGCCCTAAATGATGATGTTGTCCCCCCTAGAGGTGATGTTTTGGCATAAATGGAAAGTCATTGTGCTTGTTGAAGGAGAGGTTGAACCTCCAAAGGCCATATATTCAAGGTGTGAGGGTCTTTCTCCATCAAAACATTCCAAATCATTATCAAATCATCCATCACCATCAAACCCTAGCCCCCAAGTGAGACGTTGTGCCCTAGAAAGTAACGTTTTGAGCCTCCAAAGTCAAACATTGGGAAAAGAGGGGATATATTTCCTCCTCTGGGATGTCCTCTCATGCCTCAAAAAAAAACATTCATCTTCCAACAATCGCAAAAGAGAAGGGGTGCATCATCCAACATGTGGGCTTCCTACCTCAAGTGATGGTCCAAGTGACCTTGTGCCTTCACGATCAAGCTTTGACATATCAAGGACATGTAAAGACAAGAAAGTACACCATCCAAGGGTCCACAAGTCACAATATCATCCCAAGTAATCCATATTTAATAAAAGAACCACCAAAACATGTGCATCAAATCCCCCCTATCAAAATAAACCAATGCTCAAAGACTTTATGCAATTTTCCAAATTTAGATATGGAAGAGGTGTCATAGTGCCCTATTCAGTGAACCAATCCTCAAGTATGGGATGTTTCCAAGTAGAACCCTCTCTAGGTCATGTAGTGAATGTGAAGTGGATGGGTATATACTTCTAGGAAAGGGGTTTCATGACATACAAGGGCTCGTATTGTCTCATTTATGGGTGTCTTGGTTGATGGCTAGCCACATCCATTTCCTCTTTTTTGTTTCTGAAGCATATTTTTTCCAAGACCTTTATTATTTTAGCCATTTACTTTGCATGTGTCACCAAGTTGAGGACAATAAGGGGCACTAAAACGGAAATGCATAGTCCACAAATTTTCTACCTTGATTTACATGTTTTTTATGAAGACCTTCCAGGTTGAAGTCAGTAAGGGGCACTAAAAAGGAAATGCATAGCCCACAAGCTCTTTACACTAGAAGGTGATAATTATTTAATTAGTTATTATTACGGGTCCCTTTAGATTCTTATGAGAGGCATTTCATTTCTCTCAAGATCCCAGGGTGAGATTTTATT
>SNQJ01S0088138.1:35682-69233 GCA_010110895.2 Picea sitchensis | reverse complement strand
GCTCGTTTATGTTGTTGGTGTTTGAGAAGTGGGTTATGATGGATATTATGCCAAGAGGCTTGCTTTAGGGTTGATTGTTAATTCATGGCTCTTCTTTTATATCATCATTATTGTTTTTTTGTGGAAAACCGTGAGGGTTATTTTCTGCGTGTTCTCAGTGTTATTTATTGGCTAGTAGGGAACCTCTGCTCCTATGTTCATAATCTCCCCTACCTGGTGTGGATTGTCACCTGTCTTGCAAACAAATGGTTATGTGTCCTATGTGTCCACCGTGTTGTCTCAAAGGGTTCTCCTCTATTGTTGGTGTGGTCAACTCTAGTCTCCATGTGTTGGTTCCACCGAGCAAACCCTTGATTACTCAAAGCTCACCCTTGATTATTTAAAGCCTGATTTTGATAAAAACCAGTTATTTTCAGTCATGGACATGGTTGATTGTTATGAGTTGGTGGAGTATCGTCGACAGTGGTTGATTATTGGTTGTCTTTTTTAATAGCATGGACGGAGTTTTTTATGATTGGTGTATAATCGTTGTGTTATTTTATTGTGACAATTGATTCGATAGTTTAGCATGGTTTAAATTGGTTGATTTGAGAAATGGAATTTGGCATACAGTTGTTGCCTCCTTGTAATGGATTGATAACTCAACATCATTTGATGTTTTGATTCGAGGTAATTAGACATGTACAGTCATAGAAATGTTATGCGTTTTGAATGGTCTGTGTGTTCCTACAACATCGTATAAGTTGAAATGAGGGTTGTTGTTACTGTTTGTTTGAATTGCAAATCGGGATTGTTGCAATTTGAATTATTGATGATTGTGTTTTGGTTGTCCATTGTGTATGTTTGATGGATAACGTGCACTGTATCATTGATTGCACCATCAGAGATGGGCACGGGTTCTATAACAGTATGGTTTCATTGTAATTTAATTGTTAAATTGAATTGAGGAATGGAATCGGGCACGATTTTAAAAGAACTTGTGTCTGTGTTTTGATTTGAAGGATTAATTTATGACAATGGTTGATGGTTTGGATGCTTAACAGAGTCGATACAAATGACTTTGTGTTCATTGGAATTGTGTTAAATGTTAAAGAAGAAGTGAGAGGAAACAAAATTCATGTACAAGGTTGTTTTGGAAGGCATGTATTATTTTGAGTATGATGACATTGTGATTAATTGAAAATGTTAAGGATTTAAATGTGAACAATGAACAAGTTTAACAAGCTTGTTAATGGTTAGATTATACGCAGTAGTTGTTTAATTGATCACGGTGATTATTTGGTGAGTGTTGGATCGTTTGCATTAAATATATAATTGTTTATGGATTACTTAGTGATTTTATGAACATTATTCACTCTTTTCCCTACCATTCTTCACTTTTTCTCTAATTACAATCCCCTCGCCTTCCCATATTCATTACTCACTCATTGTTCCTAAAATTTAGTTACAGTTAAGAGAATTGTGTAATGTATTAGTTTGAAATCACAGTTTCTTTGATGGATTACAGTGATATGTTCTTGGTTTATATTACAATTGATTGTTTGTTGTCTATGAGAAATAATCATGATCTTTCCCCCCTCATTTAACATTTTTCACTCAATACAACCCCTCGCGTATCCCAAAGTGCTTTTCTCACCCACTGCTCATTGACAATGATTAAAACAATTTGTATGGATTCTGAATTGCATGAGTCTAATATGTTATTAGACCAAATTTATTTCATATTTTAAAAGAGTTGTCATCTATGGTTGTTAAAGAAACTATTTGCTAATCAATTATGCAAAAAGGAATGAGTTTTTTTAGTTGGGGAAGCCATGGAAGGGTAACTTGGGAAGGTGGCGGAGCAGGAGGCCCAAGAAGGCCGAGGTTATCCATACACTTTGATGTTGAATCCGCAGAGTTAGGCAGTCTATTTCAAGCTGTATTTTTAATTGGATTGGGGAAGGAGTGGTCGAACCTAGGCCTAAAAAGCCTCCCTTCCAAGCCCCATAGGCCCTTGGTGTCCCTGTGGATCCTCATGTCTCACTACTCTTTGAAGTTCCCAAGAGCGGCCGGATGGCAAGAGATTGTCCAGCGGTAGTCCCAACCATGTGGTTGGCTAACTGTCTTTACCTGCTCTCCTGCCTATCAATCAGATTGTCCAAGTTTCCCCTGTCCACTCACCATTTCAGTCTTCCAATGCAATCAAAAGGTTGAAAATCGAGTCCCACCATGCCCATGACAAAGGAAAAGACTCCTGCCCTCCTCCGCACTCCAGTGGATCTGATAAATCCATGTCCTCCAACATTCATTTGAGGGTTGATTTCTCTCATGTAATCAATGATATTAGGCCTAAAGGCTCAACACAGTCTAAGGAAAATTCAGAGAGATCAAAAGGTGGCAACAACAAGAAGGAAAATATTGCCTCCATGAGTGGAAAATATGGATTTTAAGTTTTGTTAGCGGGGTCTAATAACAATATTTGGGGTTGAATTACATCATTCATACTTTTTTCAAAGTTTTTGATCTATCTTTGATAGTCTGTGTGAACTTGTTTGTTTTGTGAATTAATTTTCATGGCCGATAAAGGATATTGTGCATAGTCGAGTGGGAAACAATTTGTTGCAAGTTGATCCATCTTTTCAAGTTCAATTTTTTGTTTTTTGTTAGAGAGTCCTTTTGTATGTTTCATCGAGGGGCGTCTAAGTTTAACTTTGGTCCAAAACTTCCTCAGAAATTTTGTAAAAAGAAAATGATTCTTTGATGAATTTGAATGAAATAAAGGGATTTCTTTATGTCTTATATGTTCTAATTATTGACTCTGTGTCTTTACACTTTTTGTCTATATTTATTTCGACATCTGATATGTTCAGAAAATTACATAAATAATGAATTTTTTAGCAAACTTTTATGTATAAAAAAAACATCCTAAGCACTTGTAAACAATACTTGTGAGGTTAGGATACCAATTTTGATGGCTATAAATCTATTGTGATATTCTTGTCTATCTTGTTTTAGCAAAGCAAGATCTGAAAATGAAATGTAGTGAATCATTTTCATATCTTTTCCTCAACATTTATTTGAGTGACCATACTGAGGAGATCTTCAATATCTCTCCTAGTTAATTTTTATGCTTGATTATCGTTGAATACATCTATTTTTCTGACATTGATTCTTTGACTATTTTGTTTCTTAATGATTTTGCATGTTACAAGGCAACCCAATATTGAGCCGAATCTTCAAGATCAAGTACATTTCTTTGAGTTTGTTCAACACCATTTTAGACAATGTCGATACTTGTGTTGAGCTTAATCGTCTTGGGCAGCAGTTGAATGAGATATTAGTGCCCAAGAGCGTTGGGAAGCTAGATATAGACAACCTACAAAATCAGCGATAACCTTCTTGTTCCTTCAGTTTTATCCTTTCACATGTCATGAACTCTCATGTTTCCTACAGAAAGAAGAAGGAAACATCACTAAATTAATCCTATTGAGGAAATAGGAAAAGGCATTGTGTTATCAACCAACAAAGTGCACTAAGGAAATTTGTATGATTCATTGGTTGTCTTTCTTTCCTCCATATAATCCAAAAGATGACATCTAGTGGTGGCTTTGGTGGCACTGGAAGTTATTCCTCTTCTCAGTCTTCAACTTTGTCAGTGATTGGTAGCATATATAGCCACCATATCCATGTCAAATCTACCACTAAATCCCACCAAAGTCATTAAAAAAAGTATACAAGTTTTTCAATTTGAAAGAAAAGCATACAACCATGGTGGCATGTGTCCTCTCCTCTTAACCTGGCACACTTCTCGTCCACTTCCTAAATTCAAAGATATCCCTAGATTCTTGGGAAATAACATTGTCACTACAAATGAACACTTGTTGGCATTTTCTGATGCTTGTCACAATATAGGAGCCAATGAGAAAATGATACTTGCGTATGCTTATTCCTGGTCATGGAGGAAATTTTGTGGATGATTTATTTGACCTTCCTTCTAAGATTCTTTCTACTTGGGATGAGTTATTTTATTGGTTCGGGTCCACCTATGGGCAATCCAAAAAATCCCAACTGAGCAGTTACAGGAGTACAATAAAATCGCTTATAGGGATGGTGAGACCATCAAGTCTTTCAACTTGCATTTCACTAAGCTATGCAGTGGAAATACCTGAACTCATTCAACCTTAGAACCAAGCCACTTTCATGAATTAATACAATGCATTACCTTCCCCCTACCGTCTTAGTCTTGAGGAAAAATCCATTGATAACCTCGATTCCGCTCTGCATATTTTTTTTAGAGTATGAAGAATAACTCGAAAGAACAGGTCTTTCCCAGGGAAAATCAGTTAAATAGACATACATGTACACCCTCTTACGATTGAGTACAAGATATGGATAATCGTATGATAGAATTTGAGCATATGGGTATTGTCTCCCCTCTCACCATTGGAGCTTCATCCTCTTATGCATCTCCCTTTAGAAACCCAATTGACAATAATTTTTATCCCAAGGCTATCTTGCCACCCAGTTTGGTGCCAACTTTTTGGGAACACCACAAGGAGGCCATGTGAGGTAAGGAAGAGTGCCAGAGATAAGATCTTTGATAAAAGACCAGAAACTACCATCGTTGTCCCAGAGTGGGAGGCAGGAAGATGTCATGATCATCAATTACTAAGGAACAAATCCTATGCTCCCAAAGGAAAATATGATCTCTCCGATCTTTTATCCCAGTTAATCATCACCAACTACTACAGTTCAGTTTCCTAAGGTTCTGATAGTCAAGAAAAAACTCCCCCCCTCTTTCAAATATATTATGAATCGGTTGGCCAGCATCCAAATAGGGTTTCACCCTCCTGGGTGGATGCTCCACGAACAGCAGGAGGAATCTAGGAAAATAATTCATGGAAGAAAGGATTCGTTGCTTAGCCAACCTCTCTGAAAGAAGGCAAAAATAAGAGGATTCAATTGTAAATAAAGTGGTGTACATAACTGTAGATACCCTGTAAAAATCCCCATTTTATATTCACGGCGAATTGGATAAAATCTCCATTGTTGCCTCTTGATGGCAGTTGGACCCCAAGTTTGATGTTGAATAGTAGTATGGAAGAGCGTATACTTGTCTTACAAATAGAAAACACCGAGATACTCTCAATAATAGTCTACAATAGCGACCATAGGTGAAGTTGATATGTGACCTTAGTTTTGTGCGCACATATTGAAATAAGGTTATTATGATGTTCAAGTAGTGATATGCCAGTAGGAAATTACTCAATCATATTGGGAAAGACTGGAAATCTTTAACATGTGGATACCTCTCACTAGACGAGAAACATTTATCCCAGTTTCCCGGATGGGTAAGAACATTATTATATTCCTTAGAGAGGGAAGTATTTAACCTTACATAGAGAGTGTCCTACAATATAACATGAACTATATCGAAGAGGGACCTAGGGGTGTATTCCATCTTTTGTTGAGGAAGATATCATTCCCTTGGAACAAATTGATGGGATGATGGGATGTGGCACATGCACTTTCATGGTTTGGAGTAGCTCTAGTGAATTGTGGGTTGTGTATTATACTCTCACGTTGGGAAGATTCATAATTTTCTTACAGGTTGGAGTTTGCTTTGCACAAACAATATCACTGAATTCGAAGCTTTATTATTAGGCATTAAGCGCCTATAATGACCAGTTGTGGTCACCTTATAGTTTTTGGTGATTCCAAACTTATTGTGAACCTTGTTTTATAAGATTTACTCCTAGCAAGAATTTGATGAAATGAAGTACCTAAGTGTTTGGGAATATCTCGAACTTATTATCTTTCAGCATCACTCATGTTAAGAGGGTCAGACCAGTGGTTGATCAATTAGATATTTTTGCAACCTCTCCTAATTGGAAACTTCACATAAACCTGATTTTACTTTTCAATCTCTATATCATCCACATATCCCTGACAATATGGAATCTTGTCATCTTCCCTAACAATGGGAGAATTTGTGATTTCATTCAAAATTAACCTTATAATTCTAAGGAAATTATATCAATGGATGATAACAATATTTCTAATGGCTTGACTCCTCTAGAAATTTTGGTTTCATCAAGTGATGTAGGCAATAAGAGAAACAGAAAGGAAGGGAATCAAAAGGAATGTGAGTGAAACCATCTCCTTGAAAATTGGGACACTCGAGTCCAAAGAATGTTAAAAATAGGTGCTTTCGATGTTCTAATGGTAAATAAATGAAGTTTGTCGAGCTACTAGGTGAATTTCAAGATATTTTTCTTGGTATTATTAGGATATTCGTGGTTTTGATCTGGGTCTTATACACGTTATGCCATTCCCATCAAGGAAGGCATAAAACGGGTTAGGAAAAAACAAAGACCCAATAACCCCACACTTAAAGCTACTATTAGGAAGGAGTTAGAAAAATTCGAAGAGAAATTTTGGAATCACCTTTCTGAACAAATTACCTTGAATGGGTTTCCAAATTGGTTCCTTTTCTGAAAGTCACTAATCATATTATCTTCAACATTAATTTTCGCACATTCAATAAGGCTATCATGAAAAATCCTTCCCCTTCCACTGATATGGGCAGTTAGCAGCAGAGTTGTAAAGTCGCGGATGATGCACTGCTTAGTGAGTTTTTTCTGGTTATAATCGAATCAAGGTAAAAAGGAAAGATGAATATAAAATCACCTTTATTACTAATTGGGGTATCGTGACTTAAGAACGTGTGCTTATGGCTTACCTTATGCAAGTGCAATTTTTAAAGACCATACAAATAAGTGCGACTAATTGATCAATATTCATATCTATCTTGATGATATAATTGTATACGTTAAAGGGTTGTTAATTACCTCGGAGTTTCAAGTGTTATGGTTGGGTCCTTTTAAGATCGTCTTTGTCCAAGGTACTAATTCTTACATTCTAAAATATTTACAGGGGCAAGCTGATTGTTTCCTAAATATGGTTCTCCACTTGGAACGTGCGATGGGACCAACTTGAAAGTTCTAGCGTTGTTTGGATTTCTGTATATTAGTAGTCTAAGATTTGCTTTCATTTTTCCACTATTTTTTCATTTACATTTGTTACGATTGGTTTGATTTCTTCTTCCATTTTTAATATTTCCTACTGCTTTTACATTTATGTCACTTTATTTATGTTGCTAAAATTTTCAATTTTAATTATATTATGATTACTATTTTATTTTCATCGCACAGATTGATGATTTTGGTCAAGATAAGATGTTGGATCAATTATTACATAGTGACACTCCTGCAAGATATTGTTGGTCAATAAAAATCAAACTTACATAATTGTTATGATGTTCCCCTTGAAAGCACTTGAATTTGTTATTTGCTTTCACTGTGTCTTTTAAAGGAAATTGGTTATCTCTAAACATGCTCACTTCTTCATCCATTTTGAAATTTAAAGAGAAAAGTCCATAATTTTTTCCTTAGTAAAGAAACAGATTCTAGTTGAATTAATGTCACACCGGTGAAAACCCCTCACATAACATTTTTTCATGGGTTATTCCCAAATTCAGTCATTTTTTCCATTAAATCCACTCCCTCCCCCCTGTTGCATAATCTTCTGGTTATATTTCTTGACCTGTTGTTCTTGGTCTGTAGAACCATGAGTTCTGAGTTCTAAATATGTTGAAAAATTTCCTATGGAGTCGTCGGTTTGTTGACAATAAAAATCCCTAGCGATAATTTTTCCCATAGGTGTGCTAAAGCCTATTATTATATTTAATGATATATATAGCTACTAGTAGGTGGGACCCCCTTGTATATTGGAGATCAGATCTGGTTCTTATTTTATATTTATGCTATTTTTCGACACTTCTTACATGGTCGATGAAATCTTAATTTTATTAGCGATTGATAAGCCTATTATGTGTTTGTTCTAATTGCGACAAATGAATGATGGATAATGCATGCTATGTGTGGGTTTAGTTACTCTAAAATCTCAATTCCATGTCATGATGGTTTATGTGAATTGTTATTACAATGCTATTAGCGCCATGATCTATTGCATGTTACACTTTCACAATACACATGTTAGTCATGAAAAAAATATAAAAGAATATGGATAAATCAGGAGAAGAAACTAAACTATGTTATACTATGCTACATATATGAATTGGAAAATTAAAGGTTGATGTTAGTCCTAACTAGCAATATCAGTGGATGTTAGTGGATATAAAATATATTGGAGTCATGTGAAGGCACATTTGATATGTGTTGTGGTATGTTTGGAAATGGTTAAATGTGATATAGATTGCTTTACCAGCAAGTATTGGATGTTAGTTTGATACAGATAAGTGAATGGATTAATGGATGGTTGTCTAGTGTGTACTGAGTAATTGAATGAGTAGAATATGGAAGATATGTGAATTTAATGCATGTCACTCCATACTTTTTCCACTGGCCGTCACCCTAGATTTCCTATTGTTCAATTATTGTTCATTGTGATTAGCTCGATTTTAGACAGAAAGAAATGCTTCGACCAAGCTTCGCATTTTTAAGGATTTTTTATTCTGGTATGTCTTTCACCATCCATGAAATCGGCTACGGTTATAGAAATCAGATACTTGGTGTAGATTTTATTGATGCAATGATTTTTCTTGATCACAGCAACTATATAAACTTGATATTTCTCTGGAATGGTTAGTTATGTGTATTCATTATAAATGAAAAATTGGATAGTTTAAGTCACGATTTCGTGATGATTATGTGTGGTGGAAACCATGAAGGATCTTTGTTGTCTTATGGGTTTTGGTTGAATGGTTTCATTCGGTCTAGACTTTTTGTTCGTCTTCACACAGTTATTGTCACCATACCCGATCGTATTTTTTTTTATGGGGTCGTTGGGTTTTATTGTGAACCACGTTGGGTCACTTTATATCGTTCCCCTTTCGTTAGAACCGTTTATTTTGTTCGTTTATGCAGTTGGTTATGTGTGGCTATTATGCAAAGAAGCTTTCTTTAGGGTTGGTTTCTATTTCATAACTTTATCTTTATATCAACATTATTATTTTTTGGGGAAAACCGTGAGGGTTATACCATGCGTGTTCTTAGTCTTGTTATTGGCCGATGAAAACTACCTCCTCTATTCATAATCTCCACTACTTGTTGTGGGCTGTCACATGTCTTACAAACAAATGGTTATGTGGCATGTGTATCCACCATATTGTCTCAAAGAGTTCTCACCTACTGTTGTTGGTGTATTAGTCGACTCAATCTCTAATGTTAGTTCCTGAACAGAACCCTTGATTACTGAAACCCACATGATTGTTCAAAGCTTGATTTTGATAAATGAACCAATTACACCCTGCTGGGTATTTTGTGACTGTTATGAGTTGGTGGAGTATAAAATTCGTCGGTGGTTGATTATTGGTTGTCTCTGTTAATAGCGTTGACAATGGTTTTATGATTGGTGTATAATCGTTGTGTTCTTTTATTGTGACAATTGATTTGATAGTTCAACATGGTTTAAATTGGTTGATTATAGAAATAGAATTGGGCATATGGTTTTTGCCTCCTTGTATTGGATTGATAGCTTAGCATCGTTTGATGTTTGATTTGAGGGTAATTGGATATGTACAGTCACATAAATTTTCTTGCGTTTTGAATGTTCTATGGCATTTGTATCAGTATAAGTTGAAATAGGGTTGTTGAGTGTATGTTTAAGTAAAATCGGGATGCAATTTGGAAATGTGAGAAGTGATGTTATTGATTATTGTGTTTTGGCTGTCCATTGCATATGTTTGATGGATATCCTTCACCATATCGTTGATTGCACCATGAGAGATGAGCATAGTTCTATAACAGTATGGTTTCAGTGCAATTTAATTGTTAAATTGAATTGAGGAATGGAATAGGGCATGATTTTAAAGGAACTTGTGTCTGTGTTTGTTTTGAAGGATTAATTTATGACAATGGTTGAGTGGTTTGGATGTTGAATGGGAGTGGAGTACAAATGGTATTTAGATTGTGTTGAAATGTTAAAAGAAATTGTGAGGGAAACATAGTCCTTGTACATGTTGGTTTGGAGAGGCATATTGACACGGAGTATGATGAGACTGTGTTTAATTAAAAGTGTTAGGGATTTAAATTTGAATAGTGAGAAAGTTTAACACATGGTAATGGTTAAATTATACACAGAAATTGTTTAATTCATCACAACAATTATTTGGTTAGTGTTGGATCGTTTGCATTAATTACATAACTATTTTATGGATTACTTAAATAATCTTATGAACAATATGCTCTTTTCCCCTACATTATTTTACTTTATTAATTAGGTCCCTAAGCCTTCATATTCATTCACGCCTCCATGTTCCTAAATTTAATTACAGTTAAGAGGAACTTTGTATTATGATAGTTTAAGATGGATTACAATGATATGTTCTTTGGTTTATAATACAATTGATTGTTTGTTGTCTAGCAGTAGTAATGGTGATCACCCCTCATTTTAAAATTTTTAAGCTCAATACAACCCTCGCATATCCTAGAACCATTTTCACCCACATAGAACGACAACGATTATAACAATTTGTATGGATTTGATTGCATGAGTCTAATATGTTGTTGATCAAAATTTATTTCATATTTTAAAAGAGTTGTCATGTATGGTTGTTAAATAAAACATTTGCTAATCAATTATGCATCTGAGGAAGAAATTTTTTTCATCACGGGGTAGCCATGCGATGTCGAGGAAGAGGTAGGTGGAACAGGGGCCTATAAGGCAAAGATTCTCCATACACTTTGATGTTGACTGCAGGATAGGCCAACCTATTTCAAGATGGATTTTAGTGGTAAAGGAGTGGTCCAACCGAGGCTTGAAAGGCCTCCATTCTAAGCCCCACATGCCCTTGGTGTTCCCGTGCATCCTCATGTCTCACTACAGCTAAATTTCCCTAGAGCGACAGATGGAAAAGTATCCCACCCGGTGGTATCCCAACCTCGTGGCTGGCCTAACCTGTATTTACCTTCTCTCCCACCTATCAATAAAATTTTCCAAGTTGCCCCTACGTCCACTCACCAGTTCGGTCTTCCCATGCGAGTAAAAGGTAGCAGAAGACCCATGCATGCCTGACAAATGAAAATTTGTTGTTTCCCCTTCCTCACCTTCCAATGGCTCTGATGGAAATCCATGTCCTCCTGCATGCATTTGAGGTCTTGCTCTCACGTGATGGAGTGAGATTAGGCCTAGAGGCTCATCATAGCCTAAGGAAAATTTAGAGAGATCCAAAGGTGTGGCTGAAATATGAGAAAGATTGCATCTCAGTGTGGAAAATATAGATTTTAAGTTTTATTTATTTATTGTTGAGAACAGTTTGACTTCTGAATTTTTTAGACAACATACTATTTTTGGATAGATGAGTATATATTTTGGAAATAATTTCAAATATCATTGAATAGAATTGTCAAATATGAAGATGATGATGGGAGTCCCTGGGAGGGATGTTTTGTTTGAATTAATAGGCGTGTTGCTGATTGTTTAAAAAGGCTAAAGGGAGTCTGGGACCCATACTAGTTATTATTTATTTAAAATCCTTATTATGATTTATTGTTTTCCCCCCCTAACTAAAAATTTGTTTGAGTTTTAGTTTATTTAACTAATGAAGTAGTTCAACAACTTCAATCAATTCTAATTTGCAAAAAGGCAAAAAGAAAGGGAGGAACAAGAGAGAATAGAAGGAAGCATAATGGAGTTTTCTCTTTGGGTTTTTGTTGAGATAATTCAGTTTACATTCATTCTTGAATTCATTAGAAGCCTAATTATTTTTTATGATAGCAGGGGTCCTATTGTAGGCAATGAATTAGGGGTTAGATTACATCATTAGGACACTTACTTTTAGGAATGCTTACGTCTATAGTACAGTATTATGTGTATACTTTTTTTGTTGTGAATTAGGTTTTCCATTGCGGTAGGGATATTGTGCAGAGTCTAGTGGGGAGAAATATGTGGCAAGATGATCCATTTTTTCAAGTTCAGTTTTTTATTTTAAGTGAAATTTTTGTTT
Source organism: Picea sitchensis (assembly GCA_010110895.2). Taxonomy (NCBI): domain Eukaryota; kingdom Viridiplantae; phylum Streptophyta; class Pinopsida; order Pinales; family Pinaceae; genus Picea; species Picea sitchensis. The sequence goes on along the minus strand of SNQJ01S0088138.1, from coordinate 57,223 downwards.
GTTTTTCATTAGGATGCTCTGAGACTTGACTTTGGTCCAAAACTTCATCAAGAAATTTTGTAAAGAGATTTGTTGAATTGGAATGAAATAAGGGACTTATTTATGTCTCATCTATTATGATTATTGACTTGGTGTCTTTACTTACTGTCTCTATATTTATTTCAACATCTTATGTTTTCATAAAATTACATAAATAATGAATTTTTCAACAAGCTTTTATGTATAAAAGGCAGCTAGCCTTAGTGGCAATACTTGTGAGTTAGGATACAATTTTGATGGCTATAAACATCTAGAACGATATTCATATCACTGTTTGTAAGTAAATCCTGAAAATTCTTGAGTAAGATGAATTCATATATTTTCCTCAGCAAGCATGTATATGTCCAAGTTTGTTTCATCCAAAAAACACGTGTACAACATGTTGTTGATGGGCATACTCTACCTCATTATGCTTAGATAAGGATATTGATGATTGTTCTTGCTTATCCATGATAATAAACGCTTCACCCAAGTAGAGCGTTACTCCATTGGTGCTTTGTCAATCATCAATACAATCACCCATTATTGCATCTATGTAGGAAATAAGTGATAGATCCCCTTTCCTTTTGGATACCATAATCCAAAACTCTTTTGTTCCTTTGAGATATCTGAAAATCCTCTTCATTGTTATGAAATGTGTTTCCTTTGTTGCTTCTTGAAATCGTGCCACACGTCCTTGCATGCATTACATGCAGTGCAGATGATGTCACATATAGTAAAGTTCCTAATCATTGACTGTGTTACTCCCTAGTTTGGCAGACTTTGAATCCATCATTTTTTTCTCAACTTTGCAGATTGGTTTGCATAGGAGTGGTAGTGGTTGTAATCTTCCATTTAAAACCTCTTTAGCATTACTCATTACTTAGTTTGAGAAATAAAAATTCCTTGGTTGCTTTAGCATATATCGAAGACCGAGAAAGAAGGATAGTTCTTGAGTGTGACATTTCAAATTCATTCTTCATATCCTTTTAAAATTTCTGGCTTTGCTCATACATTTAATGCTTCATTCAATTTGTTATGAATACCCACTTTGTGCCAATCATATTCTTTTTCTTTGGTCTTGGAGCCAATTTCCAAGTGTCATTCTTTTCTATTTGATCCAATTCTTTATCATGGCCTTATTCAAGAATTCATCCTTGTTGGCCTCAAAATAGGTTGGTTCAATGGACGAGTAATGACATTTCAAATTCATTCTTCATATCCTTTGCAAATTTCTGGCTTTGCTCCTTGTAACATTTCCATCTTCATTCAATTTATTTATGAATACCCACTTTGTGCCAATCACATTCTTAGTCTTTGGTCTTGGAACCAATTCTCAAGTGTCATTCTTTTCTATTTGATCCAATTCTTTATCCATGGCCTTATTCCAAAATTCATCCTTGTTGGCCTCTTCAAAATTGTTTGGTTCAATCATAGATGAGAATGTTAGGCGCGTTTGTTCTGGTGAATGGATTTTTCTTCTAGTCTCAACTCTTGAATCTTTGTTTTCGATAATTTGATCTGAAGGATGATTCTTCTGTACTCATTTTCTAGGTGTCTTTGGAGGCACTTGTTGAACTTTCTCTTCTACTTATGTTTGTTCCTCTTAATTTTCTGCTTCTTCTACGTAAAGTTGTTCCATTTATTCATTTTCTTATTCCTTTAATTCTTGTCCACCTATTAAATCAATTGTTACATTGATGTTTTCCACAACCTTTTTCAACCTCAGATTGTAACAATTTTATGTTTTCCTTGTACTTGAGTAACCAACATGTACTCCTTTGTCCACACGAGAGTCAAACTTTCTCATTCTGCCATATTCTCTTTTGATGTGGCATTTTCTTCCAAATACTCTGAAGTGCTTCACATTTGTTGGTCTTCCTTTCCATAACTCATAGGGAGTGTTTTCAGTGTTGTTTTTGAGTATTACTATGTTTTGAATGTGAACCATTGCATGCATTGCATGTGTCCAAAAGATATCTATCAATTTGGAATCCATTAACATTGTTCGAGCCATTTCCTGTATTGTCTTGTTCTTTCTTTCAAAAAATCCATTTTGTTGAGGTGTCCTAGCAATGGATAATTTCCTTTTTATTCCATGCCTGCTGTAGTAGTCCATAAATTCCTTTGAAGTGAACTCTCCTCCATTATCAAATATCAAACATTTGATTTTTGAATCCATTTCACTCAGATATGCCAGGAGAAGGGCAGGGTCAACCAAATGAGGACACGTGGAGCCAAGTGCAGCTAGAAAACCCTAAGGAAGCATTGAGAGTCAATGGTACAGCCCCAAATCAGGAAGTAGTGGATGAGCCAGATGAATCAAAAACAACCATGTTGGAACACCCACAGGAGGGAGCAGTGGAATATGTCACAAATTGGTCAAAAAATTATTTCAAATAATGAACAATGGAGGTAGGAACCTCAAGTCATCCACCACCATGAAAGGACAAGAAGCAAGTACCTAGGTCACCGCGCAGACAACCCGCAATCGCAATTGTTTTGGTGTGTATACCAGAAGGGGTACGGGTGAAAGCATATTTGCTAGGATATGTAGAGAAATTAAAATACTCATACCATGATGTAACAAACATGGACAAGTTCCTGGAGTTCGCAAAGCAAGTCTACCTACAAACCATGGGTGTAAATCCCTTTGGGGGACCGATTCATCAACCACTCTAGTGGGTTGTAGGACTAGAAGAAATGGGGATTTTAGGTCTGTTGGAACTACCACACTTTGGCAAAGGACAGTATGAAAATAGTTGCATCAAGAAATTGATGCCAGTCACACACGATGGAGATTTTTGGCTGGACAAGCTCATCTCAATAGACGTAGAGCTCATCGCGCACATCACAGGGCTGCCATCACGGGGCATGATTCCTGCACAATTTCTCAAGAAAAAAACAAAGGAGAAAGCACTTGTTGAGGAGATGAAAAAGAAATACGGCACTGAAAGGGGGACGCATGGAATCATTATCAAACAGATCAGTGACATCACGACAAAAATGGCCACAAAAATCATCGCCTGCAAGCTGCTCAAAAAATTCCCCAAGGAGGAAGTCCCAGTTGAGGTTGTCACGGATGCAACATAGTGTGTCGAGGGAACCACATTTAGTTGGGGCCCTTATCTTTTGAATTTTTTTCTAGAGGATTGCAAGGATGCACAGGATCTGGGGACAGAATTTCATTATTAATGGTTGATCATGTTGATAGCCATTATGGGATGGATGGAACCAATCTATGCATTTTTTGACACCAGATCCAAACCCAATCATCGAGAGAGATATTTATCACTTGGCATCGCTTCATATGCCAAGAACAGAAAGATGAACACAACAATATTTGAAGGGTATCTCTACGACCTACAGTAGACCATCGCCAACCTCTGGAGAATAATCCTGCAGATTGTTGCATACTATCATGGCATCGCTAACTTCAAGGCCACTCGACATGTGATGTGGATCCAGGTGCAGAAGGACCCCAACAAACAATGGATACAACTGTGTTATTGCATCACAGAGGGGGACATAGAAATGGCCATCAAGGATTGGGAAGACGATTGGAGGATTCCAGTCCTCACTCTAGACATACTTGCAGGGGAAGAGGAGGAGGCAAGGTAGGAACATCCACATGATAAGGAGGAAAATTAGGAATAGACACAGCCCTAGGAAGTCACATTGCCCAAGAAACCAAGGATGAGCCAGACTAAGCCAAAKCATAAGAAAGGTGGGACATCCAAGATAKGAGTCCAAACGGGGAAKAATAATAATACACAGGCGYCCCAAGTATAACAAAAACAGACTGAGGTAGCACAAGCGACTACACCAAGTCCTAATCCACAAGATCCAGGGCCAACTAAGAGACCGGCTCTTTAGATTGGGGGTGCGTGCAAGAAGATGAAGGTGCATAAAACACCTCTTGAATACACGATTACGATGCAGAAATGATAGCCCAAATGGTTCAGGATCACACATTCGAGGATTTTGAGAATTGTGCACTCCACAAGGACAGAATTGAAGAAGGTTTGGCATACATGCGACAACTTCTTAAGAAAATTGAGGAAGCGCAGGCAGCCGACAGCGGCATAGAAATGGGACCATCAGCATCATAGACAGGAGGAGAACCCGAAGCAAATGAGTGAGATATAGTCCAGACAATACCACAGCCGAGTGCAACATTTCACATTACACCCAGCATGTTGTGCATGGACGAGATCGTGGGGCAGACGCCCCTAAAGGACCTGGCTCAATTGCAATTGGTATTGCTGTGGATACCAACCAAGGCCTTATATAAATTGAAGGATAGTGTTACCCATGAGGTAGAGTCTCGTGAACGGACAGACACAGTCGAACTGCAGCAGGTGAAGCATAAACGGGACGAGCTGGAATTGATATATGAGCAGGCCAAGCTTGAGACCAAAGAGGAGATGGAACACATGAATGGATTTTAACAAAAAGTGGTTGGAGCTTACGAGAATATTCCAAAGACCAGGTCAAACTCATGACAACAGAGAAGGTTTATCAAATTGCTTTGACAATTGATCAATATCAACAAGAGATCGAGAATCTCTTCGAGTAGCTCACACCTACCACTCCACTGGGGGTAAGGGAGAAAAGGAAGCAGGAGGAAACAGAGAAGATACAGGAAGTAGAATGATAGGTCAGCACAACAGCTGACTTGTTCGACAAAGAAGGATAGTTATGGACGAAGCTATAAGAGGATCAATAGGTCCAGCAATGGGACCATGAAGAAGAAAGGATAAGCGTAGCTATCCAAGACCTCATGCAGAGGCAGAAGAAAATGTCCATCACATAGCACATAAAATGGGTGCAAGATATGAAGAGATTATAAGCAAAACTCACCATTGCGCAGACACAGAAAAAGGAGTGTCAAGGTCAAATGGAACTGCTCCAAGAGTGAGTAGCCGAGGTCATTACACAGGCAGAGGAAGCCAAGACATATATGGCACAAACCCAGACAAAGTGTGCAGGGTTGATTAGCAACAAGATTGCAATACAGATAGTGGATTCACTTAAGGAGAAGACCGCGCAGGCTCAAGCACAAGCAACAAATCTCAGGGCGAAGGTCCAAACAATCACCAGGGAGATCGATGAATCATAGAAATCTTAGGTGGCTCGAGATAAGCCACATGTTAGTATTGGGGGCCTGTTGGAAGAAGGCCAAACAAGAAAGAAAGGCTATTTTGGGAAGGACAGCATGCACAAGGAAAGTGACAACTGGAAGGAAGAGGAGCATGCGCGCATGCATGGAAGACCTAACAATGTTAGGGTTAGGTTTTTTGTAATACATTGATGGACGATGAGCCAGAAACGTATAAATTTAGATACCTAGGTCTTAGAGGGGAGGCTAGAACATGAGATAGAGGCGGATATAGAGGGTCTTTAGAACATGAGATAGAGACAGATATATAGGGTCTTGAGGAGGAGTCCTATTTTTGATGGCTATTGTAATATTTTCTATAATCTAATTTAATATTGTAAGTTGTTGAGATGGAGAGAGGTAAGTGTGGATCTTTGAGGGTTAGATCATAGGTTGAGATCCTAGTGTGATCTAGCTCACCTCACATAGATCTTACCCAACCGAGAGGAGTTGTAAGTGCGTGACGTTGTAGTGTTGGAAATGCTATAATAAAAGAGCCTAAGACCCAGATATTTGTGGACGTATCCAAAAAGGGGGTGAACCACGGTAAAAAAAATGTGTTATGTGATTGAATGCATGCATTTCCTTACTATTTAACTAGTTTTTAATATGCTAAATGAATGATTTTAATAGAGACTCCATTCATAACGTGAATGAAATTTTTATTACGCTGATAAGTTAAGGAACTCTCACAAGACACTTCTGTGATTCCACTAACTCTAACTCTAAACATCATATTGCACAATTCATTAAGACTATCTCAGGTGAGACTGCACAGATCATTTTGTTTGTTGTATTCCTTCTGCCCTACTAGAGGGACGATAGTTTTAGAGGTCTTGTTGGAATCCCCGTAGAAATGAACCATGGATCAATATTATTGAAGATATAAACTCATACATATAAATTATAACGAACATTGCATATAAATCTCTTCCTAAAATCCCCATGGAGAAAAAAATCATATTATAATTGTTCAAGATGAAAATCTTCTACTACCACAAGACTTAAAATAGTCCCAATTCGAAGTCATTTTAACAATAGAGAAAATATTTCATCGCGTCTATACCTTTCTTTGTGCAAACCTCTTTACAACAAAACGAAATTTTAGCCAGCTTTTGCCTCCATCTTCTTCCTCTCAACTTGTAAACCCATTTATCTCATAATACTTTTTTCCCCGCAGAAACCTAACCAAATCCCAAGTCCGTTATTTTTACCGTGAATCCATTTCTTTTCATGCCTTGCTCCCACTTTTTATTGATGTCTACCTGCATTGCCTATTCACATTCTCTGTTCACCGTAATCAATAAAACAATAAATAATACAATGAAGGAGAGTATCGTTCGTGGGGTCTACGAACCTGGTAGATCTCTAACAACACTTGCAGGATTTTGAGGTACTTGTTGCTCCCTGTTGTTGTACATTTTAATTTGTTTGTACCTTTGGAATTTAATTTTTAGTGATCTCATCAATTGGAAGGTCCCTTTGGGAATTTTTGGTTCCTTTGGAATTTCTTTTAGTGATCTCATCAATTGAAAATTTGTTGCTCCCCGTTGTTGTACATTTTGGATTTTTGGTACCTTTGGAATTTCTTTTTTAGTGATCTCATCAATTGGAAGGTACATTTGGAATTTCTTTTGCAGAGTTACCCATACCAGAATGACTTGGGACGAGTCAACGGGTGAGTGTGTTGGGGCCTCATGGCTCTGGACCAATTTTTTGATTCTCTTTGGGGTTCTATCATATCCTTAGCTTTTGGTATGTCTTATAGTTTCTTCTTGTTGCATATTCATCTTTTTCAACTTAGTAATCATTCTAGGACATCCAAAACTTCATGGTCCATAGATTTATAGCAAAGACACCAGGTCTTCTACCGGAATTCCTACAAGATGTCACGGTCTTCTCGTGAACTGAAATAAAGGGTTAATCCTCTCTTTCTTAAAAATGATCCCCAACCTTTCCCCGGTACCGCACACTAGGATCATAGTAACTAACCTCAGAAAAATATTTCTAAGGATCCCGCATCCATTTGCTGGGGCCCCAAACATTCTCTTTCTATAGATATCATACCTTTCATTGTTTCTATATCAAATCTATTTATATCAAAACTTCTTTCTTATGACTGTGTCTGCTTTTCATATTAGGAAAACATTTATCAAACATACCTAGATCCATTCCTTCCAAAACAAAAATTTTCACTTATCTTACCTTTCATAGAAAAAGCTTCAGATATTACATCTTTTCTTCATATCAAACTTCTCTTATCACAAAGTTTCACAAGTCAAGTAGAATATTGTGCACTAAAGCAACTGATCAATGCATAAAGATTTATTTTCTCTGGCCTCAAAGGATCGAAGCTCTGTGTCCCGATAATGGAACCATTTTTGGCAATGTGGGCGCATCAGGGTTCAACACTTCAACAAGCCCAAAACCCTAACTATCACTTTCGCATTAACACCTCTAATAAATAGAAGCCTCACCCAGGTAGATGCAGGTGGTTGCAGGATTCAAATGTTTACAACCTAGTTGGGACAGATATGTGAATACACACTTAACAAAGCACTTAGCAATTAACATTCATCAACATTTAACCTTATCCACATCAGATACAAAACCTAATTACAGAGTAGCACAATATTCGGGATCAAGATCTACATCCAAGCACTTAGCATGGAGAGATAGATCAGATCTAACATTCATTCAACTTTACTAAGCACTAATATATTATACCATATGCATCATACATAAAGATATATTCGCCTACCAGCATAAATGACATCACTAACATACAACTACAATGCACAAAGAAACCATACACATGATATAATGGTTCACCTAATGTGGGCTACGCCCACCAACTCTTCGCTTCTTTATTATCTTATGTCAATCTTCTTACATGCACAAAGCCTCTAACACACTCCTGATACGACATGATATTATCTTCATGCACCTTGCCGTATCCTCCTTTCCCTTGAGCTAGGTTTAAGCACAAAGCCTTCTTACTATATATACACAAGCTTCTTATAATCACTTTCACTCCTAGCCTTTCAAGTTATTAACACATAGCATGCACAAAGAATCAACAACTATTCACACTTAGCACATTGGCCTTTCCTACATCGCCTAGATATTCTCCATTTATACCATAAATGGGTCAAGGAAACCCATGGGATCCCACACCATGTATAAACCCCATCCCAAACCGCTTCTAAAGAGGTCGAGATCCTATGATCTCTTCTTCGCCTTGAGATCCCGTGATCCTGCAACACTTTTCTCACACAATTTTCCTCAAGTAACAATTTTTCTACCAAGACTTTTCCCTCACAGAGACTTTCTCTATTAATACTCACCTAAACAACTTTTAACAAATAGATATTCAATAGGTTCAAGTGTATTTTAAATGAGGGAGAATTGCCTCTATTTATACTTTTATGTGTAGCTTCCTCAAGGGGTTACCTTCACCATCTTAACCCACTTTCCTTATTTTACTGTTAACCCACTTATAACCACTTTACCACTTAACTTAATCACTTCTTTCCATAATTAGTAAGTTCTCCATTAATCCTTTTATTATTTAAATAATTTCTTTTCATCCTCTTTGACTTATAGCACACCTATTTACCCTTATTATTTTAACAATTTCTCTTAAAACACTTTGACTGCTTTGACCTTTTGGGGCTTTAGATGACTCATGAAGCTTCTCCAACTTCACATGGCCAAAATTCTCTAACCGCGAGGAGTTATTTAATGCTCTACATACCAATCGGGAATGAATGACATGTACCATCCATCTAGAATAGTATTACTCAAGTAAATATATCAAACTCATACCATTATCCATCAAACAAACTTGGGTCCATTACCCCAAACCTTTGTGCTACCGCACTTACAATGACTTTTCTCAAGGGTTGACATCAATGAAAACCAATGAATTAATCAACAACATCCATGTGGGAAATATACCAACAATTGTTCAAGGGGCTTCCATGAATAGGCAATACAAAGGGTAGATATTATGCCATAGGGTCGGGTATAGTCACCTAACAAGGCCCAAGGAAAGTCCAGTCTCAAGATCAACTTATGATATCTAGATATAATGAAGTACAATCTGATCTTCAAGGATCGCTGGAATTTATATAGGTATCTGGTCCAATGAATGATATCAATATCTCAGGAAAGATACGACTATGAATTGATGTCTTCAAGTCTTCTACACGATCTAATTCTTGTTGGAGAAATTTCTATTTTCGACACACTAGTTCAATGGGAGTTAACTGACTAGTTATATTTTAGACTTTCTAATATTACACCATCACTATTATGCATGCATTCCTAATTATAGGATTCCCTTTCCTATATGAGTGAATATCACTCACTCATTGATCAGATCATAATATACATTGATTCTCATTCTTCATTATGTATCTCTCTTCCTTTTCTTGATAAGTTGTGTTTGTGTATGCTTTATCTAAGTCTCATGTGTGGGTTTCCATGAAACACTGACATGGTATCAAAGCCAGGCTCCTTGGAGCAACCCATACAAGCCAGAGAAGAGTGAAATATTCCTTGAGTAAACCTAGTTTCCGCAATCACCGTGGCCTATCCCTATCAAAAGGTGCAATGATGGGAATCGTCGTGGCCTATACACAGCCAAGTTGTGACGTCGTCGCACTGTGTTATTCATCTGGGGTGCAATGATTCAATTTTTGAAAATCGTCGCATTGTTTCCTTCACTAGGGTGTGACGATTTAGCATCATCGCACTTCATCCTTTTCTAGGGTGTGACGATTCAGCAACCCTCCAAAAATTGGTTTTCTGCAGTAAAATTGTGATATCTCGAAATCCATGATCTGGGTCGGACTGAAATTTTTACCAGAGACGTATAACATAGGGATGCTCATGATCACCAAAAATATACAAAACCCACATCATAGTTTAGGAGATATAGTTTTTTTATCATATCTGTAGCTGTCATAGCACCGTCAGTGATATTTCGGAATCCATGCTCTAGGTTTTCAGGATCTTTTCAAAATCAATAGCAAGGATGGAGACGATGAAACTTCTTCAATCAAGTCTGGTGATAATCCTCACATCGTACAACTATTTTGAATGGAATTCGAAGGCCGCATTCCAACTCAAAATAAAAGGACTGTATAATTTGACGATGGTGACAAAAACAGAGCCTACATCAATGCTTGAGAAGACCAGATGAGCGAACCGTAAGGATGAGGCCACATGACTACTTCTTGAGTTAATCTCCACTAATTTATGTTTTCATGTTGCCACATGCAAGACTCCAAATGATATCTGGACCACCTTGGAAGGACTCTTTGGAAATCAGGATGAGATGCGAAGTCATATGCTTGAGGTAGAGTTGAATACCTTAGACCCTAAAAGTTTTGATAATGTACAGGATTTCTTTACTAAATTTAATTCCTTGATTTTGAGCTTGGGTGAATGTGGTATTGACAATTCTACATAAGAGAAACAGCTTATTCTAACAATCTTGTCCAAGCTAGGACCAGAATATGTTGTATATGTCTCCAATTTCAATTCTAGCAAATGTCTTTTGGGCACAAATTGGAAAATGCCTACGATGGCTCAGTTCATTGAATCTCTCACAAAAGAGAAGAAAAAAATCATACACATGGGCCTCATGAAATATCCCAAATCACATGCACTCACCATGCATGATGGAAAAGGGTCATCCAATCAGAAATCGAAGCAGAAACGAAAGGAGCTATTACATCCAGAGTCAAAGAAGGATGGATATTCCAAACCCTTCAAGGATTCTTCAGGTTCCAAAAATTCTTCAAATTCCAAGGGGAATAAGAAGAAGGGAAAGCAGTTCACATATTTCAATAAACCGAATCATGAAGAATCCACATGCATGAAGAAGAAGATCGATCTTATGACACATGTACTTCAGAAGAATAACCTTGGAAACTTCATTCCTGAAGAAGCCAAGAAGAAGAAAGAAGAAGACCATGCTCCTAAGAAAGGTAATCATCATGCTTTGGTTGCAATTAATTCCTCATCTGATTCATGGATTATATATTATGTTGCATCACATCATATAGCAGCTAAAGAGGAAGTTTTTACTTCTTTGAGTTCATGCTCTGTACCTCCTATTCTCATGGGGGGTGATACTCCAATAGAATTTGCAGGAGAGGGAAGAGTGGAACTCCCTAATGGAAGTTTTGATAATGCCTTACATGTTCCAAAGGATTCTATAAATCTACTCTTAGTTTATCAAATCACTCAAATAGGTAAAAGGGTTAAATTTACATTAGATTCAGTTATTGTACTTGACATGCATGATAGTTCCATTATTGCAGTTGGTGAGGTAGATCACAAATAAAGGTTGTATAAGTTCATTAAGTTTATTGACTATGACTCCTCTTTGCTACTTACACATGTTAATGATAGTAGTAGAGTATGGAATGAGAGATTTGATCATTTAAACTTTAGGTACATACAACGACTTTCCAAGCAAGGAATGGTCAAAGGCTTTCCAGACATTCAATTTTCTTAAGGGGTTTCTGAAGGATGACTTCTTAGCAAGCATCCTCAAGAGAAATTTGAAAAGGGGAAGGCAAGGAGAGCCTTATCTTCCTTAGATCTTGTTCATAGTGATCTCATGGGTCCATTTCCACATCCGTCCGTCAGCAAAGCAAGGTATGCTCTTACATTTATTGATGATTACTCACGCTATACTTGGGTTTATTTTCTCAGAAAAAAGTCTGAAGTTTTTTAGCATATCAAAGACTTCAAAGCTCTAGTAGAGACACAAACTGGGAAGAAAATCAATATCCTCTGTACAAACAATGGGGGGATTATATCAACAAATATGTTTAGAATATTTGTTGTGAAGTTAGTGTCTAGTTGCAACACATAGTTCCATACACTCCACAATAGAATGGAGTTGTTGAAAGGAATAACATGTCTCTCAAGGATATGACCAGTTGCATGTTGCATGCAAGATCACTTCCTTCCAAGCTTTAGGTTGAGGCACTTAATTGTTCTAATTAGATACAGAACAAATCACATCATAGATTTGTTGAGGATAGGACACCTTTTGAGGCTTGGACAGGTGACAAACCAGATGTCACACACTTCTGCATCTTTGGATCTAGAGCATGGGCCCATATTCCTTCCAAAAAGAGGAAATCCTTAGATCCACAGAGCACACCTTGCATCTTTGTGGGATATCCAAATGATGTGAAGGGGTACAGATTGATTGATCCCTCTACAAACTGGCTCATCATTGAGCGCACTATTCAGTTTGAGGAGAGTCATTTGCATGCACCTACAGTGCAACATGCAAAGACTCTTGTGCTTCCATTAGTTCCAGACATCAAAGATGATGATTCCACACACTCAGATGCTACATATTCATACACAGATTCATAGAATTTTGTACATGCAGATGAGAAGGTAGTACAACCAAATGAGGAGATAGCATTGGAGCTTCAGCAAATTTCCAAGTGGGCACAGTCCACACTTCAGGTAGTAGGAAACCTTGCAGGAGATCCATTGGATTCGAGGAGGACTCAATCTCAACATGTGGATGCTTCTCATGTACTTTCATCTTCTGAACCAGTGATGGCCATGCATTTCTACATGGTTCAATATTCTGATCCACATACCTACAGTGAGGTTTTTGGCAATCCATTATGGGAAGCACCCATGTAAGCGGAGCATGACTCTCTCCTAGAGAATTAGACTTGGGATTTAGTTCCACTTACACCATGGAGGGAAAATGTCAGATGCAAATGGATCTACAAGATCAAGAGAGCAATAGATGGTCAGGTGAGCAGGTACAAGGTCATATTAGTTGCAAAAGGATTTCAGCAGATTCATGGGATAGATTATGATGAGACCTTTGCTCCTGTAGCAAAGATGGACTCCATTCACTTGGCCCTAGCCATTGCAACAACCAAAGGATGGATAGTTCAATAGATGGATGTGAAGAATTATTTTCTTCATGGTGACCTTTCAGAGGAGATCTACATGGAGCAGCCACAAGGGTTCATTCAGAACTCATCTTTAGTATGAAAATTGAAGAAGTCTCTCTATGGCCTCAAGAAGGCACCTAGAGCATGGTATGTAAAGATGGATTCTTACTTTCTTTCACATGATTTTTTTAGATGTAAATATGATTCCAATGTTGAGGAATATTGACTCTGTGATGATATTAGTACTCTATGTTGATGATCTTTTGATCATTGGTAGCTCTGCTTCAGCCATTGCTTCGGTCAAAGATATTTTTCATGACAGATTCTCTATGATGGACATGGGTCCACTACACTTCTTTCTTGGTCTTGAGATCATTCAGGATTATTTTGGCATCAAAATTTCTCAGGCTAAGTATGTCAAGGATCTTCTGGATAGATTCCACATGTGACACAGGCGATTTGTGACCATACACCTCTGACTCACCATCTCTCAGGATCGATCAAAAATCCCCTCTCTTCTGAGCCGGAGCGGCTCTTTAGACTCCCTCGAGAATCACTGTCAAAACCTGACCCAATCCATAGGTCCTTCAGTTTCTCCTCACGGCCTCTGTACGAACCGTGAACAATTTCCCCACAGGAAACCGTTATTGGGTTTTGGAGCTTCGGACCTTCCACTGTCACAAAAATCTGACTACTTGAATCCTCGATACCTTAATTTTCGATGAGCTCTCCTTCCATGCGCTAGCCCCTACCGGCTATGCCCTGCTTCATACAACCACTAACCCGTAACCTTGTTCTTACCACTCCATCGGAGTTTCAGTACTCACGATGATAGCGCGCGCATGCCCTCTGGATCCCCGATCCTCCGATTGCCGATGCGCTTTACTTTTGGCTAGCCCTCCAGGATTAGCCCCTGGTCCACATGACCATCATCCCATGTGACCGCAGCCAAACTCCCCATCGAAGCTTCGGGGTTCGCGAGTTCGAAATGCAACGTTCTCGCGTCCATGGATTCCCCGATATGTCGATCCCCGATGCGTTGGTCCTCCAATCACGCTCACGACCTTTGACCCGTCAATGGTCCGTGTCACCGTCACGAACTCTGCCACCTATCCTCTGCTACTCTGTTGTAGTGACAGCGGGCCCCCACTCATCGGGGTTTCGTGGATCGCGAATCTATAATGCACAAAACTCTCATCCCTGGGATCTCTGATATCCCGATGGACAAAATGTCGATGGTGCCCGATCCTTTGCCACCTATCCTCTATCAACGGACATTCCAGATCCTCATCAGGATTGCTTCTCCTACTGTTCACGGGATTAAACGTCGTGCAACTCCTGCAGATCCGACAGTTGTCGGGACTATGATCTAAGATCTAACGACTCAGATCATTTCTCATGCTCGCCTCCTCCCTGAGCTTCCTGCATGCTTCCTCCTACGCTTAACCCTTGCGCACCTTCTCCCGATTCAACGGCTTATGGGATTCCTTTGTGAGATCCGACGGTTTTCGGTCTCCTTCTTTTGTAGGCTCCTCCTGAGCTCCTCCTGGATGTAAATTCTTCAACGGTCCAGATCTTTTCCTTCCACCGATTTGACGGCTGACGCTTCTCCTCCTTAGCTCCCTACATGCTTTCATCCCAGACTTGGGAGAATTTAAATCTTTCCAAGGTCTCAGCCTTTTCCATCTCTCTATGAGATCCTCGAACCTGAGTCTCACTGTGTGTATGAGAACGCTACCCTTCCTAAGCTTTTTTCTTTGAATCCTTAAAAGGATTTCGACATTTGCGCTCCTTGCAGAGTCTCTTCATGCACACAGCGTGCTATCTCTTCTGAGATTCTTCGAACACTCAGACCCCTTGAGGGTTTTTTTGTCCTTCTTCTCCCTCAGATGGAGAATAAAATGCTTTCCGGGCTCTCTGTTTGCCTAGGCAACCTCTTGCTGAGTCTCTCTGGGTGTTCAGCAACCCAGTGAAGATCCTTCCTTGGACTCTTCCTTCAAATGGCAGAACTCAAAGAGTTCTCTGTTCTCCTGTGCCTACTCGCACACTTTCTCGACACCCTCTTGACAGAGTATCTTCTCCTATGCACCACTGTACACACGCTCAATGCCCTCCTGGCAAAGCTTCTCAGAATCCTCAGTGATTCTGGTCTTTTGAACTCACAGCAGATTTCTTCTTCTGTGCACATATGCACTTGCTCAATGCCCACTTGGTAGAGATTCCCAGAATCCTCAATGATTCTGTCTGCAACTGTGTCTCAGGTACACAGCCTTACCTTCTGAGGTGTTCAGTAACCTCACAGGTCTTCTTCCTGAGTTGTTGACTTCATTCCTGTGCCTCAGCACGTCTCTGTCTGACTCCTCAAAGTTCAGAAATGCATCCTCCTGTGCATGGCTCTCAAAACTCTTAGTGTTCTGTCACACCCCCTTGGTGTGAAGCCTCAAAGACCTCTCAAGCCTGAAATCAAACCACACTCCTACAGAATACATCAACATACATCTACAACATATATATATGGAACACACACAGACATCCATTCAACACAGAATATTGCAGGAAAAATTGTTGTTTGTATTAAAAATGGCAAATTGCCTGTATCTTTACAATGGTGTTCCTGAGCTCTCTCTGGCTCTTCTCTACTCTACCATCACTCCTTCAAAATGAGATCTAAAATCTCTTTTACCTGAGGGGCTCATCGAGCGCTTCCCTCCAGGATTTACCTACTCTAATTAATTACAATCAATTACAATGAATGGGTTGTCTAGTCCAGGATCATATCTAGATCTCAGCCATTCCTGGAATTAAAGTCGATCTACCTAACACCTTCTCAAAGGCACAGCTTTTCTGGCTCACCAACCTAAGACATTAAATTACATTCAATTCAAATTTTGAAATGAGGCTACGCCTCCCTTTTTGCATATGAATGCATGCGTGCTGACGTGGCTGGATGGCTGGCTGGCTGCATGGAGAGATGCTCCCGCATCATACTCCACATCTGCAAAAATCATGAGCTCCTGCTCATGAGCTTCCCCTGTAGCTGTTGGAAATCCTCCTGGATCCCAAACAAGGCTTTGGAGCTTTCCATCTGCTCCGTTCTACTGCTGTTGGTGGTTCTTCTGTTGCGCTGCTGCTGTTGCTTCTTCTCTTCTGCCCAGCTGCTCCCTGCTGGCAGTGTCTGCTGACTTCAACATCAGCTCCTTGATGTCCTTTATCACCTCATCCAGCTACTCCAGTGGTTGGTCCTGTCATTGCAGTCTCCTCAACTACAAAAATTTTGGGCATATGGGAAGATTCTCAGGATTTCCCAGGCCATCTTCTTCATCTTCTTCATCTTCTTCGTCATATGTAGCCTCAAGTTGCCACTCTACTGGAGACTTTAGCTCTGCAGTCTCTTCTTGACTGACCTGCTGCTCAGTCATCCTCTTCTCTGACAGCTCAAATTCTGCCAGTTCTCTTGCTGGCTCTGGATTTTTCAACCAATCCTCCAACATCTCCAGCTCCATCTCCCATGGAGTAATAACTTTACCTGCTGGCTCTTCGGCTTCTTTTGTTGCTAGCTTCAGTGCTACATCTTCTTNCTCAAATTCTGCCAGTTCTCTTGCTGGCTCTGGATTTTTCAACCAATCCTCCAACATCTCCAGCTCCATCTCCCATGGAGTAATAACTTTACCTGCTGGCTCTTCGGCTTCTTTTGTTGCTAGCTTCAGTGCTACATCTTCTTGATTTTCAGCTTCCTAGCCAAAATTATTGAGCCATTCCTCATAATGCTCATTCTCTTTTCCTTCTTCTACTGTAAGCTTCAATGCTACAGCATTCTCATCTCGCTGGCTGAAATCACTGAGTCGTTCCTCAGAACACTCATTATCTTTTCTTCCTTCTTCTTGGGAAGTCTGCACCATCTGCACCAATTCTTCTTCTTCGACAGTCATCATCAGTTGTGACTTTTCTTCTATTGTTGCACCATCTTCAACAGTAATTTCTGCCTCCTCCTGGGCAGATGGTAGGAATATCCCAATTCCCCCAATTATCAGAAGATCATCATGACCTTCCTCCTCTTCTGTCAGTTGTACCTGCTGATCCAAATTCACCTATGGATTTATGAGACTATTAGATAGTCTCATCTGCTCTGTCAGCTCCCCTGGTTGATTCCAACTCACTTCTGAGTTTATGAGACCCACAGATAGTCTCATCTGCTCATCCCTGCCCACCTGGCAATATGGGATGTCCCTGTTGCCCTCCTGGCAGACTATGAGATCAATCAATCCCACCTTAATCAACACTCCTTGCTAAATTGAACTCCCCTCTGAGTCCACAAGACTTTCAGACAGTCTCGAATGTTCATTTCTGCCCATCTGACAGTTCAGTATACTTTCGCTGCCTTCCTGGCAGTCTTCGAGATCCCTCAGCGATCTCTGATCATTGCCCAGATGGAAATGCAAAGTTTCCTCTTCTCTTCCCTCCTGGCAGTGCTTGATATCCTCAGCTAACCTCAACTCTGTTCCCTTTCCCACCTGGCAAATTGAAATTCCTTGGCTATCCTCATGACAGTGCGTGAGATCCTCAGTTGATCTCAATCTGTTGCCCTCTTGGCAATCTGAAATTTCTTCTTCTCTGCCTTCATGGCAGTCTTTGAGATCATCAGCCGATCTCATTTCATCCTCCTCCTCATCATCAAGACCTCTCCTAGTCTCTGGCCAACAGTGACAAATCATCTTCTCTTTTGTGGCCTTGAGGTTTTCATCATACCTCAACCATCTTTTCAACAGCCTGCGTTGTCTCATGACCATCAGCTCTATGACTGGCCATTTTTCCTTTGCCTTCTTCATGGGCAGTTCATGCATCCGCCTCATCCTCCTATCATGTCGCATCCGCAGTTCAAATTCCTCTATGTCTGCCTTTAATTCATAGAGTTCTCTTGTCATTTCTTTATCAAATTCGACAAGCTTTTCTGCCTTGCTCTTCTTTCTATGGCCTTCAGTAGCCATCTTGCTGTGTCTATCTGCCTCCCTGACAGATCTGCTACTGTCACTCTGCATCCCTGAGTGTTCCAGCTTCATCTTACAGTCCTGTTGATTGTCTAGGGACTGTCGTCTACCTGCAAGCAAGTCCTCACAGAGTCCTCAACAACTTTGTCTTCCTTCTGCTCCTATGTCTGCAATATACAAACAGAGTCCTGCTCTGATACCACTTGACGTGCGTATCAGAGTGTTGCTTTCTTCCTCTTCCTCCCTCTGTCTAAAGTATACAAACAGAGACTAGCTCTGATACCACTTGATGCAGGCGAGTTGTGACCATACACCTCTGACTCACCCACTCTCAGGATCGATCACAAATCCCCTCTCTTCTGAGTCGGAGAGGCTCTTTAGAATCCCTCGGGAATCACTGTCAAAACCCAACCCAATCCACAGGTCCTTTAGTTTCTCTTCACGACCTCTATACGAACCGTGAAAAATTTCCCCACAGGAAACCGTTATTGGGTTTCGGAGCTTCGGACCTTCCACTGTCACAAAACTCTAACTACTTGAATCCCCAATCCCTGAATTTTCGATGAGCTCTCCTTCCACTCGCTAGCCCCTACCGGCTATGCCCTGCTTCATACAACCACTAACCCGTAACCTTGTTCTTACCACTCCATCGGAGTTTCGGTACTCACGATGACAACGTGTGCATGCCCTCTGGATCCCCGATCCTCCGATTGTCGACACGCTTTACTTTTGGCTAGCCCTCCAGGATCAGCCCCTGGTCCACATGACCATCATCCCATGTGACCGCAGCCAAACTCTATATCGGAGCTTCAGGGTTTGCGAGTTCTAAATGCAACGTTCCCGCGTCCACGGATTCCCCAATATGTCGATCCCCGATGCGTTGGTCCTCCGATCATGCTTGCGACCTTTGACCCATCAACGGTTTGTGTCTCTGTCACGAACTCTGCCACCTGTCCTCTGTTACTCTGTTGTAGTGACAGTGGGCCCGCACTCATCGGGGTTTCGTGGATCGCAAATCTATAATGCACAAAACTCTTGTCCCTGGGATCTTCGATATCCCAATGGACAAAATGCCGACAGTGCCCGATCCTTTGCCACCTATCCTCTGTCAACGGATGTTCCAGATCCTCGTCGGGATTTCTTCTCCTGTTGTTCATGGGATTAAATGCCGCGAAACTCCTGCAGATCCGACAGTTGTCGGGACTATGATCTAAGATATAACGCTCAGATCATTTCTCCTGCTCGCCTCCTCCCTGAGCTTCCTGCACCCTTCCTCCTATTCTTAACCCTTGTGCACCTTCTCCCGATTCGATGGCTTATGGGATTCCTTCGTGAGATCTGACGGCTGTCAGTCTCCTTCTTTTGTAGGCTCCTCCTAAGCTCCTCCTGGACGTAAATTCTTCAACGGTCCAGATCTTTTCCTTCCACCAATTTGACAGTTGGCGCTGCTCCTCCTGAGCTCCCTGCGCGCTTTCATCCCAGACTTGGGAGAATTTAAATCTTTCCAAGGTCTCGGCCTTTTCCATCTCTCTATGAGCTCCTCGAACCTGAGTCTCACTGCGCGTATGAGAACGCTTCCCTTCCTGAGATTTTGT
Source organism: Picea sitchensis (assembly GCA_010110895.2). NCBI lineage: Eukaryota > Viridiplantae > Streptophyta > Pinopsida > Pinales > Pinaceae > Picea > Picea sitchensis. Next base: position 37,509 of record SNQJ01S0088138.1, on the reverse strand, counting down.
CTTTGAATCCTTAAAAGGATTTCAACGTCTGCGCTCCTTGCAGAGTCTCTTCATGCACACAGCGTGCTATCTCTTCTGAGCTTCTTCGAACACTCAGACCCCTTGAGGGTTTTTTTGTCCTTCTTCTCGCTCAGATGGAGAATAAAACGCCCTTCGGGCTCTCTGTTTTCTCAGGCAACCTCTTGCTGAGTCTCTCTGGGTGTTCAAAAACCCAGTGAAGATCCTTCCTTGGACTCTTCCTTCAAATGGTAGAACTCAAAGAGTTCTCTGTTCTCCTGTGCCTACTCGCACACTTTCTCGACGCCCTCCTAACGGAGTATCTTCTCCTGTGCACCACTATACACACGCTCAATGCCCTCCTGGCAGAGCTTCTCAAAATCCTTAGTGATTCTAGTCTTTTGAACTCACAGAAGAGTTCTTCTTCTGTGCACCTATGCACTTGCTCAATGCCCACTTGGCAGAGATTCCCAGAATCCTCAATGATTATGTCTGCAACTATGTCTTAGCTACACAGCCTTACCTTCTGAGGTGTTCAGTAACCTCACAGGTCTTCTTCCTGAGTTGTTGACTTCAGTCCTGTGCCTCAGCACGTCTCTGTCTGACTCCTTAGAGTTCAGAAATGCATCCTCCTATGCATGGCTCTCAGAACTCTCAGTGTTCTGTCACACCCCCCTGGTGTGAAGCCTCAAAGACCTCTCAAGCCTGAAATCAAACCACACTCCTGCAGAATACATCAACATACATCTACAGCATATATATGGAACACACACAGACATCCATTCAACACAGAATAATGCAGGAAAAATTGTTGTTTGTATTAAAAATGGCAAATTTCCTGTATCTTTACAATGGTGTTCCTGATCTCTCCCTGGCTCTTCTCTACTCTACCATCACTCCTTCAAAATGAGATCTAAAATCTCTTTTACCTGAGGGGCTCATCGAGCGCTTCCCTCCAGGATTTACCTACTCTAATTAATTACAATCAATTACAATGAATGGGTTGTCTAGTCCAGGATCAGATCTAGATCTCAGCCATTCCTGGCATTAAATCTGATCTACCTAACGCCTGCTCAAAGGCACGGCTTTTCTGGATCACCATCCTAAGACATTAAATTACATTCAATTCAAATTTCGAAATGAGGCTATGCCTCCCTTTTTGCATATGAATGCATGTGCGCTGACGTGGTTGGCTGGCTGCATGGAGAGATGCTCCTACATCATACTCCACATCTGCAAAAATCATGAGCTCCTACTCATGAGCTTCCCCTGTAGCTGTTGGAAATCCTTCTGGATCCCAAACAAGGCTTTGGAGCTTTCCATCTGCTTCGTTCTGCTGCTGTTGTTGGTTCTTCTGTTGCGCTGTTTTTGTTGCTTCTTCTCTTCTGCCCAGCTGCTCCCTACTCACAGTGTCTGCTGAATTCAACATCAGCTCCTTGATTTCCTTTATCACCTCATCTAGCTCCTCCAGTGGTTGGTCCTGTCGTTGCAGTCTCCTCAGCTGCAAAAATTTTGGGCATATGGGAAGATTCTCAGGATTTCCCAGGCCATCTTCTTCATCTTCTTCTTCATCTGTGGCCTCACGTTACCACTATGCTGTAGACTTTAGCTCTGCAATCTCTTCTTGACTGACCTGCTGCTCATTCATCCTCTTCTCTGATAGCTCAAATTCTTCCAGTTCTCTTGCTGGCTCTGGATTGTTCAACCAATCCTCCAACATCTCCAGCTCCATCTCCCATGGAGTAATAACTTTACCTGTCGGCTCTTCGGCTTCTTTTGTTGCTAGCTTCAGTGCTACAACTTCTTGCTTTTCAACTTCCTGGCCAAAAT
>SNQJ01S0088138.1:6028-35672 GCA_010110895.2 Picea sitchensis | reverse complement strand
TCACCTTTTGATCTCTCTAAATTTTCCTTAGGCTATGATGAGCCTCTAGGCCTAATCTCACTGATCACGTGAGAGCAAGCATCCCTCAAATGCATGCAGGAGGACATGGATTTATCAGAGCCATTGGAAGGTGAGGAAGGGGTAGCAATGAATTTTCATTTGTCGGGGGCATGGCAGGCCTCGGTTTTCAGCCTTTTACTCGCATGGGAAGACTGAACTGGTGAGTGGACAGGGGCAACTTGGAAAATTTTATTGATAGGTGGGAGAGCAGGTAAAGACAGGTAAGGCCAACCACGAGGTTGGGAGACTACCGGGTGGACAATCTCTTTCCATCTGTCGTTCTAGGGAAATTTAGGCTGTAGTGATACATGAGGATGCACGGGGACACCAGTGTCCTATGGGGCTTGGAAGGGAGGCCTTTCAAGCCTAGGTTGGACCACTCCTTGCCCAATCCAATTAAAAAATCCATCTTGAAATAGTTGGCCTAACTCTTGCGAGTCAACATCAAAGTGTATGGAGAATCTTTGCCTTATAGGGCCCCTGTTCCAATTACCTCTTCCTCGATTACCTCTGCCATGGCTACCCCAGATGAAAAATCTCTTTCCTGTATGCATAATTGATTAGAAAATAGTTTCTTTAACAACCATACATGACAACTCTTTTTAAAATATGAAATAAATTTTGGATCAACAACATATTAGACTCATGCAATCCAATCCATACAAATTGTTATAATCGTTGTCAATGAGCAGGGGGTGAGCAAAGGTTCTGGGATATGCGAGGGGTTGTATTGAGCGAAAAATTTTAAAATGAGGGGGAAAAGATCACGATTACTACTCATAGACAACAAACAATCAATTGTAATATAAACCAAAGAACATATCATTGTAATCCATCTTAAACTATCATAATACAAAGTTCCTCTTAACTGTAATTAAATTTTAGGAACATGGAGTGCGTAATGAATATGGGAAGGCGAGGGGACTGTAATTAGCGAAAAGTGAAATAATGGTAGGGGAAAAGAGCATATATTGTTCATAAAATCATTTAAGTAATCCATAAAACAATTATGTATTTAATGCAAACGATCCAACACTAACCAAATAATTGTTGTGATGAATTAAACAATTTCTGTGTATAATTTAACCATTATGGTGTGTTAAAATTGCTTACTTTTCACATTTAAATCCTTAACACTTTCAATTAATCACAGTGTCATCATACTCAAAATAATATGCCTTCCAAACCAACATGTACAAGGATTATGTTTCCTCTCACTTCTTCTTTTTAACATTTAACACAATTCCACTGAACACACAGTCATTTGTATCGACTCTATTCAACATCCAAACCATCAACCATTGTCATAAATTAATCCTTCAAATAAAACACAGACACAAGTTCTTATAAAATCATGCCCTATTCCATTCCTCAATTCAATTTAACAATTAAATTGCAATAAGACCATACTGTTATAGAATCCGTGCCCATCTCTCATGGTGCAATCAACGATATGGTGCACGATATCCATCAAACATATGCAATGGACAGCCAAAACACAATCATCAATATTTCAAATTGCAATAATCCCGATTTGCAATTTAAACATACAGTACCAACAACCCTCATTTCAACTTATACGATGTTGTAGGAACACATAGAACATTCAAAACGCAAGAAAATTTATGTGACTGTACATGTCTAATTACCCCAAATCAAAGCATCAAACGATGCTGAGTTATCAATCCAATACAAGGAGGCAACAACTATATGCCCAATTCTATTTCTATAATCAACCAATTTAAACCATGTTGAACTATCAAATCAATTGTCACAATAAAAGAACACAACGATTATACACCAATCATAAAAACCATTGTCCACACTATTAACAGAGACAACCAATAATCAACCACTGTCGACGATACTCCACCAACTCATAACAGTCAACCATGTGCCTGACCTAAAATTACTGGTTCATTTATCAAAATCAAGCTTTGAATAATCAAGGGTGGGCTCTGAGTAATCAAGGGTTCGTTCGGTGGAACCAACACAGGGAGACTGGAGTCGACCACACCAACAACAGAGGAGAACCCTTCGAGACAACACGGTGGACACACATGCCACATAACCATTTGTTTGTAAGACATGTGACAGCCCACAACAAGTAGTGGAGATTATGAATAGAGGAGCAGAGTTTCCTTACTGGCCAATAAATAACACCAAGAACACACACGGAATAACCCTCGCGATTTTCCCCCAAAAAATAATAATGCTGATATAAAAGTAGAGCCATGAAATAGCAACCAACCCTAAAGAAAGCCTCTTGGCATAATAGCCATCATAACTCACTGCACAGAAACGAACAAAATAAACGAGCCCAGAACGAGGTGAAAACGATATGCAGTGACCCAACGTGGTTCACAATCAAACCCAACGACCCCATAACAAAAAATACGACCGGGTATGGTGACAATAACTGTGTGAAGACGAACAAAAAGTCTAGACCGAATGAAACCCTTCAACCAAAACCCATAAGACAACAAAGATCCTTCATGGCTTCCACCGCATAGAATCATCAATGAAATCGTGACTTCAACTATCCAATTTTTTCATTTACAATGAATACACACAACCAACCATTCCAGAGAAATATCACAAGTTTATATAGTTTCCAGTATCAAGAAAATCACAGACCAATAAATCACTATGCCAATATCTATTTCATAACCAGAGCGATTTCATGGATGGTGAAAAAGACATACCTGTAACAAAAAATCCTTAAAAATGTGAGCTTGGTTGAGCATTTCTTTCCTTGCCTGAAAATCAGAGCTTAATCACAATGAACAATAATTGAACAATAGGAAATCTAGGGTGACGGCCAGTGGAAAAGGTATGGAGGGACATGCAGTAAATGCACATCGCTTCCATCCTCTACTCATTCAATTACTTAGTACACACTAGCCAGTCATTAATTAATCCATTCAATTTATCTGTGCATCGAAACCAACATCCAATACTTGCCAAGTGTGCCACCCTATATCACATTAACCATTGCCAAACATACCACAACACATATCAAATGTGCCTTCATATGACTCAATATATTTTATATCCACTAACATCCACTGACATTGCTAGTTAGGACTAACATCAACCCTTTTAATTTTCCAATTCATATAGTGTAGCATAGTATAACATAGTTTAGTTTCTTCTCCTTAGATTTATTCCATATTTCTTTTATATTTTTTCATGACTAACATGTGTATTGTGAAAGTGTAACATGCAATAGATCATGGCGCCAATAGAATTGTAATAACAATTCACATAAACCATCATGACATGGAATTGAGATTTTAGAGTAACGAAACCCACACATAGCATGCATTATCCATCTACCATTTGTCGCAAATAGAACCAATATTTCATCATGAATCATTTAGGACCCTGTAAGTAGTGTCGAACAACACCATGAACATAAAATAAGAACTAGATCTGATCTCCAATCTACAAGGGGGTCCCACCTACTAGTATTATATATATCATTAGCTTATAATAATAGGCTTTAGCAATAATTTGCGGGAAAAATTATCGTTGTGATTTTTATCGTCAACAAAATGGAGACTCCATAGGGAAATTTGTTTTCAACATATTTAGAACTCAGAACTCATGGTTTCGTAGACCAAGAACAACAGGTCAAGAAGATATATCCAGGAAGATTATGCAACTGGGGGCAGTGAGTGGATTTAATGGAAAAATGACTGGGAATTTGGGAATAACTCATGAAAAATGTTAAGTGTGAGGGGTTTTTTCACTGTGTGCACAATAATTCAACTAGAATCTGCTCTTTACTTCAAGGAAAAAAATTATGGACTTTCTCTTTTAAATTCTCAAATGGATGAAGAAGTGGAAAGCATAAGCGAGAGATAACCAATTTCTTTAAAAGACAATAGTGAAAGCAAATAACAAATTCAAGTGTGCTTTCAGGGGTAACATCATAACAATTGCGTAAGCTTGATTTTTATTGACTAACAATATCTTGCAGGAGTGTCACTGTGGCAGAATTGATCCAACATCTTATTCTTGAGAAAAATCAACTAAAAGATGAAAATAAAATAAAAATCATGACATAATTAAAATTGAAAATTTTAAAATAGCAGAAATAAAATGACAGAAATGTAAAAGCAGTAGGAAATATTAAAAATGGAAGAAGAAATCAAACTACTGTAACAACAGAAATGAAAAAAAAATAGTGGAAAAAATGAAAGCAAATCTAGACTACTAATATACAGAAAATCCAAACAACGTTAGAACTTTTCAAGTTGGTCCCACGTAATGTTCCAAGTGAGAACCGTTAGTGCTGTAGGAAAACAATCGCTCCTGTAAATATTTTAGAATGTAAGAATTAGTACCTAGGAAAAAAGTGATCTTGAAAGGACCCCAAAATAACACTTGAAACTCCGAGGTAATTAACAACCCTTTAACGTATACAATTATATCATCAAGATAGATATGAATATTGATCAATTAGTCAAAATTTATTTGTATAGGTCTTTTAAAAATTGTACTTGCATCAGGTAAGACATAAAACATATGTTCATAAGTCACGATACCCCAATTAGTAATAAAGGTGGTTTTATATTCCTCTGCCCCTTTTACCTTGATTTGACTCTAACCAGAAAAACTGTCAAGTAAGTGCATCATCTGCGACTTTACAACTTGCTGCAGAATCATTTCCATATTAGGGGAAGGGAAGGGATCTTTAATAATATCCTGATTGAATGTGCGAAAATTAATGTAATTTGATTGTACTCGAAGAAACCATCAAGAAAGAGCACAATATTTGATCCTTCAACTTGTTTTAAAATCATTTCCATATTAGGGAAGGGAAGGGATCTTTAATAATATCCTGATTGAATGTGCGAAAATTAATGTCGAAGATAATATGATTAGTGACTTTTAGAAAAGGAACCAATTTGGAAACCCATTCAAGGTACTTTGTCTTAAAGGTGATTCCAAATTCTCTCGGTGAATTTTTCTAACCCCTCTCGAATAGTTGCTTCCAATGTAGGGTTGATAGGTTTTTTGTTTTTGCCTACCTCGGTTTTATGCTTCCTTGATGGGAAATGGCATAATCGTGATAATGCACTGTGATCAAAACCATGTATCATCCCTGCATTACCAAGAAAAACATCTTGTATTTCACCAAGTAGCTCGACAAACTTCATTTATTTACCATTAGAACATCGAAAGTAACCTATTTTAACATTCTTTGAGACTCGAGTGTCCCACTTTTCAAGGAGATGGTTTCACCCACCTTCCTTTTGATTCCCCTCTTTTGTTTCCTCTTTATTTCCTACATCACTTGATGAAAACGAACTCTAGAGGAGTCAAGCCTTTAGAAATCTTATATATTCTATGGATATAATTTCCTCTTTGGGATTAAAAGGTTCATTTTGGAATGAAATCACAAATTCTCTCATTTTTAGGGAAGACTTGCCAAGATTCTATATTGTCGTGGATATGTGGACGATATAGATTTTGAAAAGTAAAATCAGGTTTGTGTGGCGTAGTTCTCCAAATTAGGAGAGGCTGCAAAAATATCTAATTGATCAACCATTGAGTTCAATTCCTTCTTAACATGAGTGAGGCTGGAAAGATAATAAGTTCGAGATAAGCAACCAAACAATTTGGGTGCATCATTTAAGCAACTTATTGATAGGTAAATAAATATTATGTACAAGGTTCACAACAAGCTTGAATCCCCAAAAACTGAAGCAGGACTACAACCAATATTATAGGCGCTTTCAATGCCTAATAATAAAGCTTCAAATTGATATTGTTTGTGCAAGCAAACTCCAACTTGTAAGAAAAATTATGAATCTTCCCAACGTGAGAGTATAATATTATGCCAACTCCATCTTCACTAGAGCACCTAATCCATCAAAGTTCATGTGCCACATTCCATCATCCAGATCAATTTGTTCCAAAGGAATGTTATTCTCCTCAACAAAGATGGAATACACCCTAGGTCCTCCTCTTCGATATAGTTCATGTTATATTGTAGGACACTCTCCCCATGTAAGGAAATCCTTCCCTCTAAGGACTATAATGTTCTTACCATCTGGGGAAATGCATAAATGAGTTTCACCGAGTGAGAGGTATCCACATGTTAAAGATTTCCAGTCTCTTCCCAAAATAATTGAATAATTACTAATGGGCATGTCAATTACTTGAATATTAAGGGTTGTCCTTTTTTCAGGGTGTGCACACGGAACTAAGGTCACATATTTAATATCATCTATGGTCATTTGTTGTAGACTATTATATGAGAGAATGCTTCTGGTGTTTTCATTTTTGCAAGACAAGCATAGCTCTTCCATAATAATATTCAACATCAAACTTATCCAACATCCGCCATCAATGAGGCAACAATGGAGATTTTATCCATAATCTTTACATAAATATAAAATGTAGATTTTTTTACAGGTATCTAAAGTTATGTACACCTACTTTATTTACATGCATCTAATCCTCTTCATTTACCTCTTCACAGAGGTTGGCTACAACGAAATCCTTTCCTTCCATGAATTATTTTAGATTCCTCCGCTATTCGTGGAGGACAACCATGTCTAGGAGGGTGGAATCTTATTTGATGTTGGCCAACCGATTCATAATATTATATTTGAAAGAGGGGAGAGGGGAAATTGTTCCTTGACTATCAGAAACCTTAGGAACAACCGTGAGTGCTTGGTGTTGATTAACTTGGGATAAAAGAGCTGTGGGGAGGATCATATTTTCCTTGGGAGCATAGGATTTGTTCCTAGTATTGATGATCATGACATCTTCTCGCTCTAAAAAATCTAGGACAACGATGGTAACTTATGGTCTTTTACCAAATATATTATATTTGGCACTCTTCCTTACCTCAAACGTGGTTTCTTCATGGTGTTCATCACAAAATTTACACCAAATCCGCGGGCAAGGAGAGCCTTTGGGCTAAAAAATATTGGTCAATTGGGTTTCTAGCAAGGTAAGAGGATGAAGCTCCGTGGGTTAGAGGGGAGACATTTTCACTCACGCTTATCATATGAAGAACGGCATCTTGTACTCACAGAAGAGGGCTTACATAACCGCTCATTTAACTCATTTTCCCCGAAAGACCTCGTTTTTCGAAAGTTATTCTTCTTCATACTCTAAACAAGTATGCGCAGCGTAACCGAGGTTATCAATGGATTTTTCCTCAAGACTATGACTATAGGGGAAGGTAATGCATTGTAGTAATGCATGAAAGTGGTTTGGTTATGAGGTTGAATGAGTTCGTGGATTTGATTGTATAGCTTAGTGAAATGCAAGTTGAAAGACTTTATGGTCTCACCATCCCATAGATTTATGTTATTATACTCATGTAACTTCTCAACTGGGATTTTATATTGCCCATAGGTGGACCTGAACCAATAAAATGCCTCCTCCCAAGTATACATAATCTTAGGAGGAAGGTCAAAGAAGTTGGTCGCGGCCTTTCATTCTAAGGAATTGACGAATAATTTCATGCAAGTATCATTGTCATTGGTCTCTATATTGTGACAAGCATTAGAAAAATGCCACCAAGTGTTCATTAGTAGTGACACAGTTATTTCCTGAAAACTTAAGGAGATTCTCTTTGAATTTAGGAAGTGACGAGCGTGTGCTAGGTTAAGAGGAGAGGTAACATGCCACGCATGTGGTTGTGGCGTTTTCTTCAAATTGAAAAATCCCATACTTTTTTAAATGACTTTGGTGGGATTTGTGGTAGATTGGACATGGATATGGTGGCTATACAAGCTACCAATCACCTACAAAAGTTGAAGATCTGAAGAGGGGAAGCACTCTAGTGCTACCTCAAAGCCACCACTAGATGTCATCTTGTGGATAATATGTGAGGGAAAGAAAGACGAACTATATGAATCAAGGGCAGATTTCTTCTTAGAGAACTTTGTTGGGTTGATAACACAACGCTCTTTCTTCATATTTCAACAATAGGATTAATCGGGTGATAAGCCTCTTCTTCTAGAAACATGAGAGTCTAAGGACATGAAAGAAAGGCCAAAACTCAAGGAACAAGAAGGTTACTGCTAATTTCTAGACTGTCTACATCTAGCTTCCCAACGTCTTGGCACTATCTTGCTCAATTGTTTCCCATGAATGGTTAAGTTCAACACAAGTATTGACATTGTCTAAAATGGTGTTAAAAAGCTGAACAAATTCAAAGAAATGCTAGTTTGATCTTTGAAGACCGGCTCAATATTGGGTTGCCTTTGTAACATGCAAAATCATTAAGAAATAAAACAACAAAGAATCACGTAAAAATAGATGTATTTGATGCTAATCAAGCATAAAATTAACTAGAGAGATATTGAAGATCTCCCCAAGAGGATCACCAAATAAATGTTGAGGAAAAGATATGAAATGATCTTACTCAAGATTTTCAGATCTGTTTTGCCAGTAAGATGTGACAAGAATATCAACCTACATTTATAGCCATCAAAAATTGGTATCCTAACCCACAAGTATTGACATAAGTGCTTAGGATGTTTTTTTTATACATAAAAGTTTGCTGCAAATTCATTATTTATGTAATTTTCTCAATATAATGTGATGTTGCAATAAATATAGAGACAAAAGTAAAGACACAGAGTCAATAATTAGAACATATAAGACATAAAGCAATCCCCGGCTTCATTCAAATTCATCAAAGAATCATTTTCTTTACAAAATTTCATGAGGAAATTTCGGACCAAAGTCGTCTTAGACGTCCCTCATGAAACATACAAAAGGACTTCTAATAGAAAATAAAAAATTGAACTTGAAAAGTTGGATCAACTTGCTAGATATTGTTTCCCACTAGACTATGCACAATAGCCTTTGTCGGGCCATGAAAATTAATTCACAAACAAACAAGGTTCACTGCATATCAAAGATAGATCAAAACCTTTGAAAACAAGTGTATGAATGGGATGTAATTCAACCCCAAATCTTGTTGTCTACAATAGGACTTCGCTAAAATAAAAACTTAAAATCCATATTTTCCACTCATGAGATGCAATCTTTCCTTTGTTGTTGCTATCACCTTTGATCTCTCTAAATTTTCCTTAGACCGTGCGGTTGAGCTTCCTTTTAGGCCTAATATCATTGATCACATGAGAGAAATCAACCCTCAAATGAATGTTGGAGGACATGGATTTATCAGATCCATTGGAGGGTGAGGGAGGGGCAGTAGTGGCTTTTCCCTTGTCAAGGGCATGATGGGCCTAAGTTTTCAACCTTTTACTCACATAGGAAGACTGAACTAGTGAGTGGACAAAGCAACTTGGACCACCTGATTAATAGGTGGAGGAGCGTGTAGAGACAAGTTAGGCCAACCACATGGTTGGGAGACTACCGCGTGGACAATCTCTTGCCATCTGTCGTTTTCATGGACTTCAAGTTGTAGTGAGACGTGAGGAGGCATTGGGATACCAAGGGCCTATGGGGCTTGGAAGGGAGTCCTTTCAAGCCTAGGTCTCTGGCTCCACCCTCTTGCCCAATCCAATTAAAAATCCAAATTTTGAAATAGATCACTTTAACCCCTTTATGAAATAACATCATAGTGTATGGAGAATCTTGGCCTCTAGGGCCCCCTCGCTCCAGCCATCTCTTCCCCTACCTCTTCCATGGCTACCCCAACTAAAAAAACTCATTCCTTTTTGCATAATTATTGATTAGCAAATAGTTTTTCAACAACCATAGATGACACAACTCTTTTAAAATATGAAATAAATTTCATTCAATAACATATTGTGACTCATGCAATATAATCCATACAAATTGTTTTAATCATTGTCAATGAGCAGAGGGTGAAAAAAAAGGTTATGGGATATGAGATGGGTTGTATTGAGTGAAAAAATGTTAAAATGAGGGGAAAAGATTATGATTATTTCTCATAGACAACAAACAATCAATTGTAATATAAAACCAAAGAACATATCATCGTAATCCATCTTAAACCGGCCATAATACAAAGTTCCTCTTAACTGCAATTAAATTTTAAGAACAAGGAGGAGTACGAATAATATGGGAAGGTGATAGGATTTGTAATTAGAGGAAAAGGAAATAATGGAAGGGAAAAGAGTTGATATTGTTCATAAAATCAATTAAGTAATCCATAAAACAATTCTATATTTAATGCAAACGATCCAACACTAACCAAATAATTGTTGTGATCAATTAAACAATTTCTGTGTGTAATTTAACCACATCGCTTGTTAAACTTTGTTCATTGTTCACATTTAAATCCTTCACACTTTCAATTAATCACAATGTCATCATACCTCAAAATAATATGCCTTCCAAAACAACCTATACAAGAATTTTGTTTCCTCTCACTTCTTCTTTTTAACATTTAACACAATTCCAATGAACACAAAGTCACTTGTATCGACTCTGTTAAGCATCCAAACCATCAACCATTGTCATAAATTAATCCTTCAAATCAAACACAAACATGTTCTTTTTAAAATTCCGTAAGTCTGATTCCATTCCTCAATTCAATTTAACAATTAAATTACAATGAAACCATAATCAAGTATAGAACCCGTTCCCATCTCTAATGGTGCAATCAATGATACGCTGCACGCTATCCATCAAACATACACAATGGACAACCAAAACACAATCATCAATAATTCAAATTGCAATAACCTGACGGTAATTCAAACAACAAGAATAAATAACCCTCATTTCAACTTATACGATGTTGTTGGAACACACAGACCATTCAAAACGCATAACATTTCTATGACTGTATTACGTCTAATTACTCCGAATCAAAACATCAAATGATGTTGAGTTATCAATCCATTACAAGGAGGCAACAACTGTATGCCAAATTCCATTTCAAATCAACCAATTTAAACCATGCTAAACTATCGAATCAATTGTCACAATAAAATAACACAACGATTATACACCAATCATAAAAAACTCCGTCCATGCTATTAAAAAAGACAACCAATAATCAACCAATCATTTAATTTATATCCCACCAACTCATAACAATCAACCATGTCCATGACTGAAAATAATAAATCGGTTTTATCATCAAAATCAAAGTTTTAAATAATCAAGGGTGAGTTTCTGAGTAATCATAATGTTTCTATGGAACCAACACATGGAGACTGGAGTTGGCCACACCAACAATAGAGGAGAACCCTTTGAGACAACACGGTGGACACATAGGACACATAACCATTTGTTTGCAAGACAAGTGACAATCCACACCAGGTAGGGGAGATTATGAACATAGGAGCAGAGGATCCTTACTAGCCAACAATAACACCGAATTGGTCAAATTATAATTGCTTACCTTGATGGATATCCATATATACAACATCATATAATTGACCATTATTTAATTATTATGAGTTCAATCTAAGAATCCTCGGATTGGCATTAATACTTGCAATCGTGGAAGACAATTATTCTCAGAAGTCGAGAACATGACCTTTACTCTCAAACAAAGACTTCAATATTAACACTCTTTCATGAAAAAAAACAATGCAGAAAACAATTATCCTATCTAAATGTGTACAGCACTTAGTTCCTTTCTCATGGCAGGAGGCTTGAGCCTTACTTCTGTTGGCCCACTTGTGAGGTTGAGGTCTACGAGAACAGGGCAGTCTGATTCCCTTCCTTCTAAGCAGGGATTCTAACCCAGCGCTCGCTAACACCAAGGAAAGTACTGAACAAGATGTTTTGTCTCTTCCTCGCTCGTAGTAGAACTTTAATCCAACTCGCTAAATACACTTCTGCGCAGGTAAATGAAACCTACGTAAGATGATGTTGTAGCCCCTTCAGCCCGGAAAGGTGGACACTTTAACCAAATTGGCTAGCCTATTGCGGGTAAAGGAAGTCTACAGAAGATAAGGTATTGTCGTCCCTTCGATTCGGAAAGCAGGGACACTTTAACTAAACTCACAGTTTTATTTGCAGGGGTAAAGGAAGTTTATAGAAGACAAGGTATTGTCGTCCTTTCTCACCGCAAAGCGTGAACACTTTAACCAAATCTCCGCTAGCCTTAATTGCGTGGGTAAAGGAAGTCTACGTATACGCTTGTATAGTCCCTTTCATTTGAGCAGAAATACTTTAATTCAAATCTCTCATTTATACTTGCAAATGAATAAACAAACTCTACAGAGGGTGTGATGTCCCGATCCCTTTCTATTTGAGTAGAGACCTTTAACCACCTCTCGCTATTCTCACAAAATCATCACACAAGTCTATTGATAAAAAGGATTACAAATTCATTCAGAGTCAGTAGTGTTTCAACAAAACAAAATCCATTAAAACAAAGTGTTTCAGCAAATAACAGCTAAACAAAACAAAAAGTAAACAAACACACTTAACTAATGGTGAATCTTGTGGAGAAGGTGGGCCCTCCTTTCTCAAAATATTCCCCTGAAACGAAAAAGCTGCTGTGAGGATACTCAGCAATCTTATATTCATCCGCCGTATCACATTACAAATTGGAAATACCGAATGCGTACCGCTTCTTAAGTTCTTCAATACATCAAAACTTTGATATCTCAATGGTGATTTCCTTCAATTTAAAGGGGAAATCCCTTCGATACAATCATTACAAAGCATATTCAATCCTACACTAAATCTGACATCTTTTTTCTAAATCAGCATAGGATGTCTTATTTTCTCGCAACCGAATGCTAATATAAGAGCTGAACGAGGTAATTGTTGTTACGCCTGGTGTAATGCCTTTCTTTCATCGCCGCCATCGCCGTTTCAAGCACTGGCCAATTCACGGCCGCCCACGAATTGGCGCCTTTGACCGGCCTGAAATTTCTTGACCGCTAACGGTTCACTGTTTCAAAGATTGTGGCGGTCTCCTCCTGCGGTTTCCAGCATCTCAGATTAACCGAGTGACAACTCCTGTTTCAAAGATTCGCATCCCTCGAAGCCATGTAGTCGTCTGTTTCCGCATATGCTAATCTAGATCGTAGCATCCTCCGCGGTTTCAAACATCACCAACAACACTGACAGCTTTGTGTTTCAAGACAAAATTTCATATGCTAATCTCATAGCTTATGGCACTTATGCACTTCTAATCAATGGTTAAGTACAAAAGTAATGTAAAATATTATGCAAAACATTAAGCATATAGTAAATGAGAAAGGACGCTGTATACCTTGGAATGACTGCATGGAATGATATTATGAGTCTAGATAATGTGGATCAAGGGTATAATAATGGCAAAAAGAGTGGGCAAAAGGTACAATATGTGGTCCCAACATCCCCCCTAGCTCAAGGTGTTGCGTGTCCTCAGGAAAATTCACTCTGAGTCAGAATCTGAATGCTGACTCTGAGCATGCAAGTTAATCAAGTAGTAGTTGTGGGAGGTGTTGTCTATTGGCGCTTTGAACCCTTGTACTTCCTGCATCAGGCTATGTCATTGCCTCCTCGCCTTCTGAGGCAATTTATAACCGACTTGATATGTTTCTATTGGCAGCGAGAGGATGGGAAAATAAAATTTGTACCCCATCCACTTTTCAGCACAATGTCTCGTACACTGGATGTAGCCGGGTACCCTGGAATTGTTGTTTCTAAGTTGGTTTGACCAAAAGGGTTGTGCCTGTTCCTTTTCTCAGGATTGTTGCCAAAACAAAATGTTGAATTGGAGGCGTAATCTCGATGGCACTGGAGTACTTTGTCGATATCTCTTGGAGCAATTCGCCGGATCAGAAGTCGTTGGACATGCTCAACACCGCTCTTCAAGACCTCATAATATTCCAAATGAATTCACGCTCGGGTTCTAGCCTAATCCAGAGGAGTTTATTGCCCTCATTGTGCTTGGCAGCCAAAAATCACTTTGCCACAAAATTTGGTTGTAAAGAAAGAAGTAAAAGCTCGAGTTGAACATCTCCAACAAGAGGATTGATATTGAGCAAACAAGCTTTCTCCTGAATGGCCTCATTATAGCATGTTTCACATAAGAGGTGCCGCTCCTCGTGGAAGCCGCCAGTGCATTGATAAAATCTGTTGATTGTATAACTTCATGGGATTTGCTTCCATAATTGATTTAATCTGTAACCATGTAAGTCTTTCTATGATAAATAAAGAATACTTCATGTAAGAAGGGTTTCTCAGGCTAGTGTGCATCAAATCAAATATTATTTTGACCATTCTAGCTTTTTTTTAAATCTCTGCTTTCTTTTGACTTCTCTCAACTTCCGGCGCATCGTCCAAGGCTTCCCAATTCAAGAAAGTGTGGTTCCTCCAGGTTTTCCTGTATACTTGAAGATGTTGGGCCTGTGCCTCAGCATACTCCTTCCACTTTCTTTTGTATTTCTCGCATGTTCGTCTCCAATATGAGAAGTCCTAGCTGCTGGACCTGTAGTGGGATTTCATGCATGGTTTGAGTGGACCGCCCCTCGGAAGCGGAGAGACTTATCGACCTGAGGTGTAACTTCTTTTATGGGCACTACTTGCATAGTCTTGTTGACAACAAGAGGGACTTCTTTCTTGATCTTGGAAGGGCCTCACCGGTTCTTGTGTTTCAGCATGTTTGACTTCAAAAGGAGAGGGAGTAAGCTGTTCCCGGTAATCGAACTTGAATCCATCTTATACCTCACCGATAATAAATACTCGCGATTGGCAGCCATTATTACGTGTATTCCTTTTGCATATGCTTTCTCAGAAGTTTGTTCCATGGCTGTCGCTCGCTCCAAGCGGCCGAAGTTATTTCATTTTTCATATGCCTCCCTTGTCTCCTGAATTAATTCTTGTTGATATGCTTCCAGTTGAGACTTTAAAACTCATTTTCTTCCAAGACATCTATGCCATTGTTGGTTTGATTTAGAGATGACTGGTTCTTTGTGTTGCAGTCATCGGGCCTCCTTAGCTGGTTCTGTGGAGCAGCTACAGGAATGGCATTTGATGCTTGTGTTTCAGCCTCCGGTGTAGGGAGAGTAGTGTTTCAGCACCCCAACCTCTGATTCCTGAATCTACCGTCCATATCAAGCAGAGTTTGTGGGTTTCCATCGAATGGGTGGTTGGTTTTTCATCCATGTTGCTTGATGAAGGTGGTGTTGCATCATCCTGTGATTCTTGAAATTCAATTTGAACATCAATGACCGGTTCTTGTGTTACAAACAATCGGCTCTCGGCCGTTTTGTTTGATGAGGGTGGTGTTACAGCATCCCGGGTCTCGACTTCCTCAATTTCAAAATCGGTGACTGGTTCTTGTGATTCAGCCATCGGATGGATAGTCGACAGTTTCACCTACTTCAAAAGCAAATGATGTCCGGGCCTCTAATTCCTGCAACTCAAAATCAGTGGCTGGTTCTCAGCCACTGAATGGGTGGCTGAAAAACCAACCACCCATTCAATGGCTGGTTCTTGTGTTTTAGCTACCCTGTATCTGTCTGGCTGCCCGGGTTCTTGTGTTGCTTCATGGTTGAATAGGCAAAGATCCCGGTGGGCTCTGGGAAGTTGAAAAATGTACGCATCGACGTTCTAATAGGTGGGGTGTCTCGAGTAGTGGTCATAAAGGTGGCCTTATTGAGGCTCTTGTCCGCTTTTGGCGCAAGGAGGGTGGAAAGGGGATACCCGTTGCCTGCGGGGTCTTTTCCACCGAGCAGGGCGTGAACATTTTCCTGCCCGAAATACCGCTCGAATATGTGGTGATGGATGACCTGCAGAGGCGGTGGATTAGGTGGTGACCTGGACCGCTCTGGTTCCGGCAGCGATATGGGTACTTCGGGCTTTTGGGAGGTTTCAATATCGGCCGCCCCGGGAATTTCAGCAACGCTGAGGGTTCATACAGGCGGGTTGTCGGGGGTTTTACCGAGCAAACCCCTTTGATGAGTAATTGATAAGACGATGCAGGGTAAGTGATGTGGTTGGGTATTTTTCCTTTGATGATGGTACCATTTTTCAAACACCTAATAAATAATAATGGAATGCCGACCGCCTAATATGCCTTTAGATGAGAAAGCAGAGGAGTTCGCGCTCGATACACCACCGATATCGCCCTTCTCAGAGTATTAGGTAACGCTTGATGAATCAGCCATGGAGGTGGTAGTGAACTACGCTGAACACCTCTGCCTTTGAACATAATTCTTTCCTCAGGCAAGAAAAAGTTCTGCTGGGCGCCCCTAATAATGTGCTTCCGAATGAATATTCAAGTGCCACGATCGAGGCCTGAGATCTTCGCTTATATCCTCCTCTCGTTATCGTATATTCAACCCCGCTAATCCATTGCATCGGTCTTCCGCGATTCGTGGAAATTGCAGACTGCTGTTCATTATACCACCGAGTCCGCTGAAGTAGTTGAGCCACCCGCCTGCTCAAGATTTGATAATGTACCGATAGCATCGGTAGTTGCCAGGGTGGCGTGGCTCATTCCCATGGCGATCCTCCCAATGGCTATTAGCTTAATAAAATAATACGGTCGAGTTTGCGTATCAACTCGGGTAAAGAGTGAGTTTTTCCTGTTTACATTATGTGGTAGAGGTAAGAATGTGCGAAGGGTGGTGAACTGGAATGGCACCGAAGATCGCGTGTGAAATGATAGTATCGCAGATTTGACATGTAATTCACCTCCGGGCCAAGTGTATGGGTACCGAATGTACTTAAATGGTCATAATGACGCCGAATCTTCCCATTAATTATAGCCTAACTAAATTACATAAACTTTGGCGATACCTTTGCCTTACCATTTTGATTCGCGGCCTAACAATATATCGCGGGCGTACTGATAGTCCCGTATTAATTTTGGATTATGTCAGAGCCCTGTTCAAACATTTGAGAGCCGCGAAAGCCTGGGTCAATTGAGGATGGTGAAAGGGCGTTTCGTTAAATCCCAGAAGAACGGAGTAATTGGCCGTGAGATGAAGAACTCACCGATAAGTGGTGCTCGTCCGGCGAACCAAAAGTGTTGAAATGCTATGTTTCAAAGATCGAAGGAAGTGGAACATCAATGCTGGTGTTTCAAACAGAAAGTGAAACGTAATGTAATGGTGTTTCAAAGATTATGAAAAATGAT
The DNA here is from genome assembly GCA_010110895.2 of Picea sitchensis. Lineage (NCBI taxonomy): Eukaryota > Viridiplantae > Streptophyta > Pinopsida > Pinales > Pinaceae > Picea > Picea sitchensis. Next base: position 18,598 of record SNQJ01S0088138.1, on the reverse strand, counting down.
GAAGGTTACCGGGTAAATGGTGTTGCAAAGACGTGGAAAAGTCAAACAATTGCCGGATGGATTGTTTCATTACGATGGAGGGTGAGAGGGTAATGAGGGGCTGGCCGATAAAGGTGTTTTCGCCATCAGAGAAGATCGTCAAACAAGTACCGGACGGAGTTTTTTCGGCAATGGAAATAGTGAGAAATGGCGGGGACAAGAATGAAAAATAACAAGCAGGTTTCAAAGATCTGAAAACTCGATGAAAGGTTGTTGTAAATCTTGTTTCAAAGAACGAGTGTTTAAATGAAAGGTTGTTACCGGTGTTAACGGAAAAGTTAGTCGCTAATGGTGTTTTTAGCAATGGAATAGGAAAACGGGTCGCGTCGGACCTGAAGCTGTTTCGGGAATAAGGATGATAATGTTTTTGAAATGGGAAGAAATGAAAAGTGGTGAACAGAGGTGTTTCAGAATCAGGAAGTCACTGTCTCTTCAATGTGTCGTTCTGTGAAAAATCACCGCTACCGCACAGCCGCGTTTCAACATCGTGAAAATCAGTAGTGCGCACAACGGTGTTTCAGCATCGTGGAAAGTTTTGTCCTTTGAAAAATCGCCTCTCTCCTCCGGTAGCTTTGATCCCGCAAAAATCAGGGACGACATATTTCGACGTGATTATTAGTAACAAAATCTAATCTAATCTAATCTAATCTAATACTAAAAGGAATCTTAAAAGAATTCATTATTAGTAGTAGGCAGGGAACCCCTCTATGAAAAGAAAGTGAGCGTCTACCATGCATGTTGCCTTAAAATCTTCTTTGGAAATAGGGTACTGGTACAAACGGAGCCGATGACCATTTATTAATAACTAGTTCCTGGTAGTCATCGACAGGAGGAGCCTTACTGCTCCATTAGGAAAAAATGTGTCTATTTCGTAGGGTTGGGTCCTAACCATCTTGTGCTGAAGTTTCCCAAATTCTTTAAACCTGGAATCATACAAGAGAGCCCAATCTCCCTTCTGGAACTCCGCTTATCTTTGATATTTTTGTCATGCCATTGTAATCTTTGACGTTGAATTACGCATTGTTTACCGAATGGCATCTAGTCTTTTCCTCTAGTTCATTGCCGGCCGCAACCCGGTCATTTCACAGGTGAATTGGTTAGATCAAGGTTGGCAGTTAAAGAAGTCCTTAAGTTTTTTGATTTCAAATTCCACAGAAAGACAACACTCTTTCCGTGACCACCATAGGAGAAACCCCGTAGTATTTCTCCAGGTAGTTTTGTAGGCCAATAATGCTTCAAGAAGTCTGTTGGACCAATCCTTCTACTTTCCTTCACTTCAATCGCTTTTGTGAGAATGGCTTCTATAACTTGTTTTGTGCTTTCCACCGGTCCATTGGCTTGGGGTGGTATGGTGTAGTCATTATATCATATGATATTTCCATGGCGCTTCAACCCATAAGAAGAGAAAAGGAGGTCCTCCATATGTAACTAATTCTCTCTTGGTAATTCAAATCTGATGAAGATGTCCAGAATAAGAATTTTATAACCCGCTTCTTCACCACCAGGAGCCCTTGGCTTCCACCCATTTAGTCAGCGTAGTCCGGTGGCACCAAGATGTAAACTTCTTTGATTGATGAGGGTTGATGGGCCCCTATGGAAGCTCCATTCCATCTTCAAACCGGTTCAAGTACTATCTGCGGGTTTAATGACATTTCATCTCTATGATTAGCTTGGCCTACTCTTTAAGTAGCTATCATAGGCTTGGACATATTTCCTTGCATCTTTGAAGATTGAAGGCCAATAGTACCCCATCCTTAGAATTTTGTGTGGGCCGTTTCTTTTATTCGCAAAATGCCCTCCACAAGGGCCATACCGCGACAAGCTTTCAATATATCATATACACCTCATCTTCTCGAACAAAACCTACGGATTTCTTTGATCAGGTCCCGATGGAAAATGTATCCACTTATCCAACTATACCGAAGCACTTTGATGAACAATACTTCTCTTTCCCGTAGGTGGATAGGTGTAATGGCAACCTCTTCTCGCGAACTAAAATAATTAGCAATATCTCGCGATACTAAGGTGAGTGAGCAGAAACCGCAAATAAGTATTCATCGTGAAAGAATCATCCACTGGTTATCATCATTAATTGTCAATCGAGAAAGGAAATCAGCAACTACATTCTCTTCCCCGGCCTACCTACTATTGTTATATCAAATCTTGTAATAATAATGTACCCATCCGGGTGACTCTAGCATTTGTGTATTAGGTTTATCTATTAATTACTTGATAGCTGAGTGATCAAGATGGACAAAAGTAGAATAGCCAGAATGTAATGTCTAAATTTATTAATTGCATAAATAATTGCTAAGAATTCCTTCTCTGAGACTGTATAATTAAGCTCTGCAAGGGACATATTCGTCGGCGAAGTATATATGGGTATAAGGAAAGGTGATCTTCTTTCCTCGTCTCCAAGACAACTCCCCATAGCAAAGCAGTTCCAAGCATCGGAGGATATGTGAAAGGGAAGTGTCCAATCAGTCCCTCTAAGGATAGGGGTTGTAGACACTTAAACATCAGGTGTCCAATCAGGTCCTCTAAAAATAGGATCTGTAGATAACTCATGTTTAAGTGTACTAAATGCTATATATTTCATCAGCAAAAACAAACAGGGGAGAAGCTTATTTTGGAAAAGTTCTTAATAAATCTTCCTCGTAGTATCCATCATGTCCCAAAAAGCTTCACCGTTGGGGTCTTGGGAGTAGGTAGGTCCCACGACTTGTATTTTGGATGGGTCTACCCGATTCCTTGAGATGATGAAATGTCCAAGCACTATCCCTTCACCATCATCATATGGCATTTTTTCTGCGCTTAAGGAAAGTTGGGTTTGTATACATATTTTAAGTACCATCTCATATTTTTCGCTTCCCCGAAAAAGAACACCATAAGGTGAAGTCATCCATAAATATTTCCATAGAGTCATTACATAGAAAATTCCTAAGACCGCTCTTTGCAAGGTTACGGGTGCATTACATAGTCCAAATGGAAAACTCAGCAAAGGTTTCCCAAGGGCCGGTGAAGGTGGTTTTGTCTTGATCTTGAGGTGCAATTTTAATTTGGTTGTATCCACTAAACCATCTAAGAATGAAAAGAATTTCTTAATCAATAAAACTATCTAAAATCCTTGATCAATGAATGGCAAAGGGAAGTGGTCTTTTCGAGTGGCTTTATTTAAAGCTCGTAATCTACACACACTCTCTATTTTCCGCTCTTTTTAGGAACTATTACCAATGGAGACACTCATTCACTCAAGTTCGATAGGATAAATAAACCTCGCATTAAGTAATTTTTGAAGTTCTTCCTTCGTGATTTCTTTTAAGTTTGGGTTCACTCGTCGCTGGGGTTGACATTGGTCGATAGTCGTCCTTCTTTAATATATATATTCGATGAGTGCATAATTCTGGCGAGATTCCTTTCATGTCAGAGTAACCCCATGCCAGTTCTTTATTTTCCAAGTAACTTCGCTAATCGTTGTGTTTCAAAAGATTCCGCCGATGAGGGTTTATATTTAATGTTTTACCAAGTTCGATTTCAATTGGTACACTTTAGAGGGGATGCGGCTCTTAGCTTTCTTTTGAGGTGGGGCTCTCCTCAACCTCAAGATTTTCGACATCGACTCCATTAATATGGCTTAATTGATTATGAATTTCGCGATGAGGATGGCTCGCATAAAATTATTTATAATTTCACCTCGGTAGAGTCTTCTTCATTAAAGCTTTTCCGATAGTCAAAAGAGGTTGAGCAGGTTGATCCTCAAAATCGACCAATACAGAATTATCATTATTAGGCGGGGGTGTGGGTATGAGGGTAGAGGGTCAACCGCTTTGTTTCATAACCATTCAAAATTGTCATTGACTCAGATCGACAGCTAATAAAAGCATCACCGCATAACCACTACCGCCTGCACTAGAGGGTGGTCCCCCAGCTTTGTTTTTTGGCTTCAACACTGTGAAATCGACTTGGTAGTTCCAGGATTCCACAGATACCGAGGTCCCCAATGACACCTCTCGGTTTTATTGTGGATCGACGCCAACCTCTAGGGATAGTAGGGTTTCTCCTCGGGACTTTGTGCTGCAAATTCGTAGCACTTGTAAAGTTTCAAGTCTATATTGATAATGTACCAAGGTCTACCAGACACGAGGGATTATTGTTTTGCTAACTTGTACCAGAATCTGTGAGGGTGGTCAGGATCGCCATATTTGACCGGAGGAGTCTTACCTATCATTAATGCATGCATCTCCCATAACATGGACTCAGTGATCCGGTTTTCCTACCGTGCTTTTTGATACAGAGCATTCCCTCACTGTCCTAGCATAGATAGGTACGCCGCAGAGTGCTTGTAAGAGGGGAATTTTACATATAAATTCTGTAGTTCCCCTTGGAGATTAAAGGCTGGTGGTTCAATCATTTTAGTTATGGCTAAATGCTCAGGAAATGGTTGTTTTGTTGTTTCAGTAGCATTGTTGAGGATGATTGTACCTTTTCAAATGCATCATGCTCCCCGTTTCCTCCTTTGTCGAGAGGTAACATCGCCTATGCGTAGGTTCCACTACTCTCCCAGATCGGCAAGATGTATATCATTGCATCAGAAAGTGTGGAGGAGGGAAAGTGTGGGTTGGTTATAAACATCAATGCATCGGACAACTTTATTATTTCCAGTTGGGGCTTAGCTGCAGTCGGGGTATTCTGTTTGGTTAATTGGAGGATTACCCCAATGGGCAGGGAGAGTGGTTGTGGGAGTTGAGGTAATTGGCTTTGAAAGGGGGCTTGTTGTGCTCTCCAATTTTGATTCAACTGATCTTGATATGGCTATTGTTGTTGTTGAGGCCAAGGGGTCCACATTGACAAATCAACAAAGGGTGGGTTATTTTGTTGCATGGTGGGTAAGTTTGTTGCATGGATGGGTAGTTAAATTGGTTGGGGCCGTGATTGCATCCCGATTGAAGTTGGGGTAACCCATTTGATTATAGTTTATCAATTATTCCAACGCATGTAAATGGTACGTTAGAGTTCATACCTTGTCCCTGCGATTGCCATTTCTCCTTTGAGTCATCATATATAGACAAATTTTCTTCATCCGTTGGTTGTAATGTTACTTTAATACCTGGTAAAGATGAACAATTCTGGGTATCATGATCTTTACCACAAATAGTGCGATATAATTTCCAGTCTGAAGGACATTCTCTTTGGGTGCTTATCTCACAGTGACAAAAGATAGGGTCGCTTCTACTGGGCTTGTTTTTCTTAATCTGCTAGGTATCCATTTGTGAGGCAAAGGAGTTCAGCATTTCAGTCTTGAAGCCTCAAGCAAATTACCTATCTCACTATTTGTTGCTCCTCCATTGGCTGATTTTTGGACCCTAGAAATGTAGAGTCCCTGCTATTTAATCTCGTTTTGCAAATTCTTTGAACTTCTTTTGTATAAATTGACAATTTCATCATATGATTCCTCGATATGTCCCTTTTCCAAGCATGTTCAAGATATCCAGAGAGTCATCCTTACCCCTTTAATAAAATGGTTTTTAGAATATCCTTACTTACACGGGATGACTGGATCTTTGCGTGTTGTATTGAAGCCTCTACAAAGTCTTCTAGATTCCCGTCTTCTTTTCCAGATCATTTTAAATAGCTCCTCCTTTTCTCTAGTTCCAAGAGGTCCCGGTAATTTGTTCATAAATTTCTGCTCATTTGGTCCCATGATGTGATTAATAAGAGTTCGCCAAGGCTCATAAACCATCCGAGTGCATTCCCTTTTAATGTTGGTGGAATAACTCTTTAGTTTCTGCGCATTAGAGGTGTAATCATAGCTTCTACACAATATATCAAACTCAAACGTAAATTCATCAGGATCCTCTTCCATGATAATCCATGAAAATGGCAATGTCGAAAGTGGAATAATATTTTTCATGGGGGTCGCTCCTCTAGGGAAATCACCAATAGGAAATCCCAATGTAGAAAAAGAATTTTCATCTTTTACCTCTCCTTCAGATCTACCCGGCCTTTGGATGCAATCAGCCATTAAACCTACATCCATATTTTCTTCACCGCCTCCCTTGTCAAAGACTTGCTCTCAGCCCTCGTCATCTTCTAATCTGGCTTTTGACCTGTCTCCGGACTCCAAACTTTCTTCCATGTTCCAAAAATTGCTCGAAATGAAGGCTGGGAATCCTTTGAAGCTTTGGTCGCTATGCCAGATTCGCATTTGATGTACGTCACAATGAAAGTCTTTTCTTCCTCCTTTTCCTTTTCCTTTTGCCACCAGAGGGTTGGGGTATCTTTGGGGTTTTGGGTCTTTCATGCATTCTTTATCTAAAGAAAAAAACTAAAAATGCTTCTCAAATTTATAGCTATCTTCCCTAAGAACGAGACTAAAAATGTTGGTCACTATAATTGCTTTAATTAATTTTAAACAACCAAGGAAACATAAATTATCAACCTGTAGTCTTTGTTTCAAAGGTAGCCACACTATATATGCTCAATTCCAAAAGCACTTGGTGTTGTAGTAAGAAATCTATACTAATAGTACTTGCTCAATGAACTGAAGCTCGAATTAAATCACAGAAAAGTAACCTCCTATTGCAATTCTTTTAAAGTTCAATCTAAGAACTCGGATTACATTAATACTTGCAATGTGAAAGAACAACTATTCCAGAGGTCGAACATGACCTTTACTCTCAAACAGAGACTTCAAGATTAACACTCTTTTCATGAAATCAATAATGCGGAAAACAATACACTCTATCTAACAAGACAAAGCACTCCTTTCTTTCTGAGTATGAGCCTTGAGCCTTACTTCTGTTGTGGGACACTTGTGAAGTTGAGGTCTAAAGAGAACAGGGCCTCGATTCTCTGAAAGGATCTCTAACCCAGCTCAAGCAATTAAGGAAAGTACACACAAAGGAACATGATGTTTTGTTCTTCCTGCTCGAGTAGGAACCTTTAATCCCTGGCTAACACACTTTGCAGAGGTAAACGAAACCTACAGAAGATAAGTTGTTATAGTTCCTTTCTCACCGGAAAGGTGGACACTTTAACCAAATCTTTGGCTAGCCTATTTGCATGGGTAAAGGAAGTCTAGAGAAGACAAGGTATTGTCGCCCCTTCAGTCTCGAAAGCAGTGGACACTTTAACCAAATCTCAAGCAAGCCTATTTCAGGGGAAGTTTACAAGACAAGGTATTGTCGCCCTTCTCATTCGAAGGAACACTTTAACCAAATATCCCATAGCCTAATTGCGTGGGTAAGGAAGCTCCATGGCGATGGCTGTAGTCCCTTTCTGTCTGAGTAGTGACACTTTAACCAAATCTCTGGTAGTATATTTGCAGCAATAAACAAACTCTACTGAGGGTATGATGTCCCGATCCCTTTTCTGTCTGAGTAGGGACCTTAACCAATTCTCTCGCTATTCTCACAAAAATCATCACACAAGTCTCCTGATAAAAAGGATTACAAATTTATTCAGAGTCAGAGGTTTCAAAGAAAGCTGAATCCATTAAACAAGAGCCAGCAAAATGCTTAAACAAAACAAAAAGCAAAACAAACACACTTCTATCGGTGAATCTTCAGGAGAAGGTGGGCCCTCACTTCTAACAAGATTCCCCTGAATGAAAATCTACAAGAGGATACTCAAAGCAATCTTATATTCATCCGTCAATATCACATTACAAATTGAACACCGGACGCGTCCCGCTCCTCTTAAGTTCTTCAATACATCAAAACTTGGATCTGTCCAATGGTGATTTCCTCTCAATTTAAAGGAAAATCCCTTCGATACAATCATGCCATATCCGAATCCTACACTAAATCGGATCTTCTTTCTAAATCAAAATAGGATGTCCTATTCTCTCACAACCCATCGCTAATATAGGAGTTTAATGATGTAATTAGTTTGCTACTACCGTGTAATGCCTTCTTTCATCGTTGTTATCACAGCCTAACATCGCATTCACGGGTCAAGCTTCAGCCACGGAATTGCGCCTTGACTGTGGTTTCCGCCAACGCTAACGTTCGTGGTTTCAAAGATCGCGGCGTCTCCTCCGTGTTTCAACATCTGCATTCTCGAACTGAAAGGACAACCGGTGGTTTCAAAGATCCGTGATCCTCGAAGCCATGTAGTTGTTCCGTTGTTTTGGCATATGCACCTTGACTCTCAGAAAGGTGCCCTGTTTCAAAGATCATCTAACAACGACTGACAATTTGTGTTTCAAGACAAGCTTCGATGTTAACTGCAGCTATGGGCACTTATGCACTTCTAATCAATGGTTATCTACAAAAGTAATGTAAAATATTATGCAAAACATTAAGCATATAGTAAATGAGAAAGGACGCTGTACCCCGGAACACTTATTGAATGATATTATGAGTCTAAATAATAGTGATGACTGGCGTATAATACTCACAAAAGAGAGGGCAAAAAGGTACAATATGTGGTCCTAACAGAGAACACGCAGGAAATAACCCTCACGGTTTTCCACAAAAAAACAATAATGATGATATAAAAGAAGAGCCATGAATTAACAATCAACCCTAAAGCAAGCCTCTTGGCATAATATCCATCATAACCCACTTCTCAAACACCAACAACATAAACGAGCCCACAACTAGGTGAAAACGATATGTAGTGACGCAAGGTGGTTCACAATCAAACCCAACAACCCAATAACAACAAATAAGATTGGGTATGGTGACAAGAACTGTGTGGATATGGCTAGCAATTATGGATCGAATGAAACCCTTCAACCAAAACCTGATAAGACAACAAAGAGCCTTCATGGCTTCCACCACACAGAATCATCAATGAAATTGTGACTTCAACTATCCATTTTTTTCATTTACAATGAATACACACAACCAACCATTCTAGAGAAATATCACAAGTTTACATAGTTGTCAGTCTCAAGAAAAGCACAGACCAATACATCACCGAGCCAATATCTATTTCATAACTAGAGTGAGTTCATGGATGGCAGAAAAGACATACCTGTAACAAAAAATCCTTAAAAATGTGAGCTTGGTCGAGCAGTTCTTTCCTTGCCTGAAAATCAGAGCTTAACCATAGCGAACAAGAATTGAACAATAGCCAAGCTAGGGTGACATCTAGTGGGAGAGTTATGGAGTGATGTGTAGTAAATGCACGTCACTTCCATCCTCTACCCATTCAATTACTTAGTACACACCAACCAACCATCAATTAATCCATTCAATTTATCCATGCATTGAAACCAACATCAAATTCTTGCCAAGTGTGCCACCCTATATCACATTAACCATTGCCAAACATACCACAACGCATATCAAATGTGCCTTCATAAGACTCAATATATTGTATAGCCACTAACATCCACTAACATTTCTAGTTAGGACTATAGCAATGATAACATCACCTATATGAGCACATTTACGATTACTTGCTCCTAGAACTCGAATACACATATTCAAATATTCAAATAAGTTTGATACTGAATCATTTTTCCTCCAAAAGATTTGTTACTTCGGCAGATAACATGAAAAAAAGAAGAAAAAGGAAGAGTTCTTACCAACATCAACCCTTTTAATTTTCCAATGCATATAGTGTAGCATAGTATAACATAGTTTAGTTTCTTCTCCTTAGATTTATTCAATATTTATTTTATATTTTGTCATGACTAACATGTGTTTTGTGTAGGTGTAACATGTAATAGATCATGGTGCCAATAACATTGTAATAACCAGAGATGATTTTAAGGATGGAAATTTGTTTTAAAATGTAGAAACCTTGGCGAATTTTACTAATCCTTCATATGCCAACTATAAATGCTTGGCGATATTTTTGTAAAAATATTCAAATTTATAAGGATTTTATATAGTTTTTATAAAATTATGGCGATTTCTAAGGTAAAATAATTTTATCCTATAGAATTTGGGCGAATCATTTTTAAAATAGCGAATCTCATTTTTGGAAAAACCATGGAAAATTAGCCCATGAGCGAAATTTAGCCCCTAAAATCATCTATGGTAATAACAGTTCACATAAGCCATCATGACATGGAATTGAGATTTTAGAGTAACGAAACCCACACATAGCATGCAATATCCATCTGCCATTTGTCACAAATAGAACCAATATTTCATCATCAATCATGTAGGAACCTATTAGCAGTGCCGAACAACATCATGAACATCAAATAAGAACCAGATATGATCTCTAATCTACAAGGGGGTCCGACCTACTAGTATTATATATATCATTAGCTTATAATAATAGGCTTTAACAATACTTTGCGGGAAAAATTCTCATTGTGATTTTAATCGTCAACAAGGTTGAGTATGATGAGCCCATTGTAATCTATTGTGAGAATACAAGCACCATCAGTATCTCAAAGAACCCGGTGATGCACTCCAAGATGAAGCACATTCCAATGAAGTATGACTTTCTATGGGAACAGGTTGCAGAGAAGAACATTAGAGTTGAATTTATGGGCACAAAAGAACAAGTGGCAGACATCTTTACAAAACCGCTTCCAAGGGAATCCTTTGAGTATCTTCTCCATAGACTCAGAGTAATTTCTACTCTAAAATGAATTCTTTTGAATGATTATCTTATATGTCTTAGATTTACATGAGGAAGCCCCATAAAGAGGACAATTCAAGCCAGGAGATCAGTTTCAGTAAGATTTCATTCAGGGGGAGTATCCCCAAGGAAAATTCAGTTAGGGGGAGAAACCCCAAATGTAAATACACCTTTGCCAATGATGACAAAGGGGGGGATATTTATTAGATGCAAAGCATAGAGGCATGGTTCCAAGGGGAGCGATGTTCACATGGGGAGCATGAGTGATATGATTTCAGTATTGCATGACATGACTTCAATATTGCATCATATGTTGCCATCAATGCCAAAATGGGAGATTGTTGATTAATTGGGTTGGTTTTCATTGATGTCAGCCCTTGAAGAAATTCCGGTAGCACAAAGGTTTGGGTAATAGACCCAAGTTTGTTTTATGGATAATGGTATGAGTTTTGTTATATTTGCAGGTAGGAATATTCTAGATGGATAGTACATGTCATGCCATTTCCGGTGGTATGTGGAACGTCACATAACTCCTCACAGTTAGAGAGTTATGGCCATGTGAATTTGGAGAACCCTCATGAGTCATCTAGAAGCCCCAAAAGGTCAAAGTAGTCAAAGTGTTTGCAAAGAAGAAATTATTTAAATAATAAAGTGAAATGATGAGTGTACTATAAGTCAAAGAGGATGCAAAAGAAATTATTTAAATAATAAAGTTAATGGAGAACTTATTAATTATGGAAAGTGGTTAAGTTAAGTGGACAAGTGGTTATAAGTGGCTTAACCCTAAAATAAGGAAAGTGGGTTAAGATGGTTAGAAGGTAACCCCTTGAGGAAGCTACATAAAAGTATAAATAAGAGACAAGACTCTCTCATTTAAATACACTTGAACCTATTGAATATCTATTTTGTGAAAGATTATTTGGGTAGGTATTATTGATAGAGAAAAGTGCAGTAGGAGAAGTGCGACAGAAAAAGTGTGGCATAAAAAGTGTGACAGAAAAATCACAGTAGAAAAAGTGTGGCTGAAAAATTGCGGTAGAAAAAGTGCAACAGAAAAAATGTGATAGAAAAAGTGCGGCAGGAAAATCGTGACATAAAAAGTGCGACAGAAAAATCACAGCAGAAAAATCGCAGTAGGAAAAGTGCGGCAAAAAAATCGTGGCAGGAAAAGTGAGGCAGAAAAATCGCTACAACATGGTTGGGGTCTATTTATGAGATATATGACATGTGTTGTTTGAGGTATGTTTTGTGAGCTAGGGTTTATCTCTTGAGATGGTACTAGATGTTCAACATTTCTTCATATATCAGATTTGTTGAGGGATGCAATTCATATTTTGTTGTTGGTATTTGACATATGGGTATTGGTATTTTGGTTGTGATGTGTTGCTGAAATTGTTGGTTTAACTTGAGGCTACATAACAGTGAGGTTATGGCACATGGTTTGATGTAAGGATTTATGGTATTTGGTTTATGGATAGAGTGATGAATTTTTAGATAACTTTTGATGGTTATATTGGTGTATGTCTTTGATATATGGTTGAGGTACATGTTGGGTACATGGTTGAGACAAGTAGTTGATGAGTTGGTACATACATGAGGTTTGGTGCATAGTTGATCCACTTGTTGATGGTAGAGGTTGATGTATAGGTTGATGCATGGTTGATGCATGATACATGTTGGTTCAGGTTATTGGTACAAGTTGTTTGGTGTAGGTTGATTGGTACAGATTGTTACAGGTTGATAGTGGAAGTGGTTGATTCAGTGACAGTGACAGGTTGTCTACATTTGGCATTTATATGTTAGGGTGGTTGGATGGGGCAAGGACAGGTGGTTGTATCCACCTTCCAGTTGTAGCCGAAGAACATAGGGGGTTGTATCCTCCTTCTGGTTGTAGCTAGAGAATTGGGGAGTTGGAGCTTCCCTCAGGTTGTAGCCTGAGAAACTAGGGGGTTGGAGCCTCCTTCCATTTGCAATTGGAAA
>SNQJ01S0088137.1:31840-65392 GCA_010110895.2 Picea sitchensis | reverse complement strand
AATTTTTCAATACTTCCATGATCTCCCCTTTTAAACCCTCCATCATCTCTTGTAGTTCATCTTTTGTTACTATCTTCTTTTGTAAATCATTTATGTCCCTACACATTTCTTCACCTTCATCGAGTGTCCAAGTAGGATTTTATAGAGGCTTATTTGGTGTAGAAGTTCCCTTTTTGGGTGGCATGTTGGCCAAATATCACCTTTGAACCTTGATTTTGAGATGGTTCTACTAGACAATATGTCTTCTATTGTATCTCTCAATTTTTGGCCCTTCTGGGTATGGAACGTTCTTTTATTTAGTTCTCTGATATTTCTTCTCTGCAATGCCACAGGTCTGATCAAATTTGGATGTGCCAGGTGGAATTTACAGTAACTTCCCCACAACTTGCCGATTTTTGGCCTTTCCAAGATAGCTCACTTGTATAGAGTGCCCCACACAAAATAATTGATATAAAATTATGAAACTCGCACCAAAAATACTACAGATTGTCGATGATCCAATGAAACCAGTCCCACTCAATTTGGATACTCTAGTAAGAAGTTATGATTGTTTTACCTGGAACACATTCTTGAGACTAGTCAATAGGACTAGTCTGATACCCTATCTTACACAAGGTGTATCTACAAATTTAAGATGACCCAAAAGATACACGTTTTACCAAAAATACCTTACTAATTTCTGTAAATATCCTCTAGATTTCAGGGTCTGAAACATTACAAAAACGTTTTTATAGCAAAAATTCCGCAATGATTCATTTCAAGATGATTCCAGAACCCTATCTTGTACAGCCTATATCTCCAAAAGTATAAGGCCTCAGGAGATGAATTTTGAACTCAATGTACCTTGATCCATCTACTAAATATCCTCCAAGACGTTCCTTCGGAAACATTGTAGAAAACAAATTATAGCAAAAATGCCAAGGTTTCTCAGATGTAGCAGCGAAACCCCAAGACCTTGAGTTCTGAAACCATATGTTAAGAACCAAATATCAATATAGCATAGAAAAACCTTAGAAAATGTACTCAACGCCTTGTAAAAGAGATAATTTTAGATACTAAGCCTCTTTGAGGGGGCAACCTCCTTTTACCCCACTTAAATGTTCAAGTACCAGATGATTCAAAATGAAAATGTATCCTTGGTATATATAGGAGACTAGGAGGTATAATTACAACTAATGGCCTAAAGCCAACATAAATAAAATAACATTACTAATATAATATGCCCCAATTATGGGGTAATGAGCCAATATTAGGGCTTAACAGTATAAATATCTGAAACATCATTCCTTAGAATAATAAGGTTGCAAGAATAATTATATATATACATAGGTAGACAGGAAACTGACGTAAGGAAAATGAGGACATAAAGGTTTCCAACGAAGAAAATTATTACACAAAGAATGATATATAAATGAAAGTAATCTTTTGATAGTTATTTAAAATAATGAGTCAATCAAATTGACCGTCAACAGGAAATTTTGTGGATAAACAGAAGTAAACTCAAGTATTATTGATATGTTGAAAAGGAGAATCTCGGTAAGGGTCCCTATAGTGGAACCCGAGTACCTTTTAGGAGAAATAAAGACTCCCTTTCGAAAACTGTAACATTTCAAATTCAACCTATAAATGGAAACAAGAAAGAATATTATTGTCTCCTTCGAACAATATGAAAAGAAAAATAAAATGAAAAAAGAAAGGATCATCGAAAAACTTATCTCTGGTATGGAATAAGGCTAGGTAATCCCCCCCTTTGCAAGATTAATTTAATCCATGACCCGAGAGGAGAAGGAGACTTGCGGAAAAACTGATGGGTTCCCTCGCAGTTCAAGGAGAGACCCACCATTACTTACGTAATAACATAGATTAAATTTAGAAGAAATAAACATAGATAAATCATACACTAATGGAAATCTATTATAATTAATAAAAATAGAAAATGGAAATACGAGTTTCTTATGTTATTTCCCGTAACAAAAAACAGTACTACAAAATCAACCGTTAAGTCAAGCAATACATGTGTTTAAACAAACAAGTTGTATTCACCCCTGAACACTTATTATGCCAAGTTGAAAGGGTTACAAGGACACAACAGTAGAGGACAATAAAGGGGCAATCGACATAAATTTCAACATAAATTTAAAACCACTATTTATGTTAATCTACTTTTATGGAGTATGAAATATTTTTTTGTTTATAAAGGTCATACAATGTTATTTCCAAACACTAGAGAAAAATACAACAATACTAAATAGTGAAACGCTTTTAAAAAAAGACTTGGGGTTGTTTAGTTTGACCTCCAAGACCCGTAAATGATAGATTTGGTTATGGAAATCACTCCTTATAGATAAGGAGGAGAGTTATTGACAATCATTACCCTTATCAGAGGAGTAAGAATAAAATGGATACTAGCTATAACATGGTTATACACACTTCTACCTTCCTCTTACTAAAATATTGAAATGAATATTTCTGGTAAAGTCGAATTTCTTACCTGTAAGAACTTGTCTAAACACTGTAATGATAAATAGTGAGACATGTATTCCTTAAAACGAGTTATAGAATAGTAGAGGCATGAGGTGTTAAACGAAGCCTGGCTACAAATAAATTGCAAGAAACTTATAGATCCCATACACCTCATTAACGAAGAACAAATATTAAAATTAGGAAAACAAAGGGATTCTTTCAATCAAAGAAACAAAAGACTTAAGGAAATAATATTTGTTTACATAAGTAAAACATCCTATGCAAATAATATATTTTAAGGACATACACGTATGCAAGCACGGATACATATCGTTCTAGATTTCAACACATGAAATAATAACTCTTTACAGAAGTGAAACATTGGCATTATAAAGATTTTGTAGTTTGTTTGGATGAAAGTAAAGAAGGAATAGGAGGAGTCCTGACACATTATGACCATGTCGTTTGTTGTGAACCACACAAATTAAAATAACATGAAAGAAACTATGTAACTCATGATGTAGAATTAATAGTTTTAATTCAAGCATTAATAATGTGGCGGCATTACTTAATGGGAAGAAAAATTATATTTCTAACATATAACAATGGTGTGAAACACTTGTTTAGTAAACATGATCTCAAGGCCAGATGAGTGAGGTTGTTATCCTTTGTAAGAGATTTTGATTTTGAAGTACGACGCATAAAAGGAAAGGAAAATAAAATTGTAGAAGCACTGAGTGAGAGAACCAATGAGTTGTATGAAGTAATTATCAACAAAGAAGAAAATGATATTGAGGAAAAAATTAAATCTCCAAGTAGAAATAATGTAGAATATTTCAAAACAAAAGATCAATTACAGAAAAATGAAGGGAATTTACACAACACATATTTCAATATCGATAAAATTAGATTGTTAAGGTTCAAAAACAGGTTATATGTAGCTAATTCTGTTGAATTGAAGATGATGATATTGAATGAGTTGTATAAAAATATATATATTGGTCATCTAGGATACCAAAAAATGACAACATCTTTAGGAAAACAATTTTATTGGTCTAATATGAAATGTGAAAAATTTGAATACTTATCTAAATTCTTATATTGTCAACAGGTAAAGCTAAACATGAACATCCGCCAGGTATCTTACAACCTCTACCTATACCAGAATGGAAATGGGAGATAATTTCAATGGACTTCATTACAGGTTTTCCTAAGACACAAAGAAAAAAAGATTCAATCCTGGTAGTAATTGATAATTTAAGTAAGTCTGTACACTTCATACATATGAAATCTATTTATAAAGCAATTAATATAGCTGAAATTTTTATGAAAGAAATATTTAGACTGCATGGGGTTCGGTGATTTCAGATAGAGACATTAAATTTACCTCAAATTTTTGGAAGGAATTGTTTGTAGGTTTGGGTACTAATATGAATTTCAGCACAGGCTACCATCCACAAACAGATGGGAAAACACAATGTACAAATCTGATTATTGAAGATATATTATGAATGTACGTAAGAACAAATCCAACTTAGTAGGAATAATATCTACACTTAGTTGAATTCACTTACAATAATGGGTATCAAGCATAAGTAAAGATGAGTCCCTTCGAAGTTTTATATGGAAAGAAATTTACAACCCTCATCAGTTAGGATAATCCGGTTGACAAAATTATGGTTGGACCCGAAATGCTCCAAGAAATGGAACTGATTGTTAAAATAGTACAAAATGATTTAAAAGTGGCACAATATCGATAGAAAAGCTATGCATATGCGAAAAGGTGACATCGGTAATTTAATGTCAGATAAAATGTATACCCTAAATTTGAATAAAGGAGGAGCTCACTAAAACTAGGAAGTTGTTCCAAGTTGGTGCCAAGGTTTGGTGGTTCATCAAAAGTCTTAACTCAAATCGGACTAGTGGAATACCAACTAGCACTCCCTACAAATTTAAAAGTTCATAATATTTTTCATGTTTCATTATTAAAAATACATATTCATCATCCTACTCACATCATTGATTGAAATATGGTGCAGGTGGAACCAGAAGGAGAGTTCCAAGTGGAATCCCTATATGCATTGAAAGAAACAATACTTTGGAACAGAGCCATCACCCAAGTAAACGCGAAATGGAAGAACTTTAACCTTGAGGAGGCTACTTGGGAGTTGGAAGAAGAAATGATGAAATCTTATCGAACTATGTTCCAAGTGATTAATTAAGGAAAAAAAATAAAAATACCACTGAGGACAATGTTATACTTAAGTGGGAGAGGATGTGACATCCTTAAACATTAAAACAATTTACTTTAATCTTATTGTTTGGAAAATAAATTTCCATTTTTGGAAATTCGTATTTGAAATATTAAAGGCATCTAATTATTTTTTTGTGACTGTTGGAAAAGAGTTTGACTTTCCAACTATCCTTTTTTTATGGAAACATGTATGAGACAAATATTTAAATAAATTAAATGCTAGAAAACAAGTGGAATATAAAGGTTTAAAGTATCTGACCATGACTCCATGAGTGGGGATCATGTTGGAGTTAACTCAGATCTTATTTTTATAACTGTTAGAAGTTGAATTTTGTGACTGAAAGCCCCTAAAAATCAGGGATTTCTAAAGATGTGAATTTCCATAAGAGGGAAATGGATAGAAAAGTCCTAGGAAATGGAAAATTAAATATATAAAAAACATATGTGTAAGGTAGGACGCTATTTAGTATGTTGTTGAACTGACTATTTTTTGTGTGAGCACAATTGGTGTTAGGAAAATGAAGTTCTGAATTGTACAAAAAAACAATGGCTAAGGAGTGAAATTCAGTTTTCCCTTATGGAGTCATTCTCAGGCTAGGAGGTGATCAAGACAAGTAAAATTGGTTGTTTTGTATCTACGGTTGGGCGGAACATGGTTTTTCCATTTGTTTCCCAGCATCACTATTACATATATGTATTTTTGAATGGATCCTTTTATTTTTGTGTATACTAAAATTGTTTACAGCTACAGAAAATTTTATTTAAGTTATAGAACTGAATTTGTATTGTTGCATGTATGTGCAGAAACTATGTAGACTTTTTAAAAGTTCATAGATTAAGTAATTATGCAATTTAGTCATAGATATTGAAAAAAATCCTGAATAAATTATGTATAGGTATACACATATTTAAATTATGAAATTTACTATATACAATAGTATATTTGTTGAGTACCATAAAACCATGGAAATATTTAAATATTTCATGCATAAAAGAAGAATGGATACTTTGACCATTCTATTGAAATGTGAGAAAAAGGGCTCTCTCTCATTTTTATTGAAGTCACAAAATTACAAAGTAGACCATTAGGACATGGAGGAAATAAAAGGAAACTACAAAACTATTTTGGAAAACACATGATAACCTTTTTATTTATTAAGGGGTTTTTATTACAGAAATGATGGAGGAGAATCACTCCACCTCAATACGCGACAACTATTCAACACATTGTTGCGCATTCAAGGAGGGGAGAGTTGCCAACCATCCCTCTCATTTTTTCCCTTAATTTTTAAAATTTAACCAAAGCAATTAAATGTTGTCAGGATGGAAGAGTTGAGTCATGCCTTCGTACATGCTATAGATAAGGTCCCCTTAAGTGGTTGAATGTAGGAGGGATCTAGATCTGATTCAAACTAGATTTACACTCATTGTAATCTACCTCAATAGGTAGGCATTTTGATGGTGATTAGACACCACTAATGTAGCTTGGAGGGAAATCTCGTCGAGCCCCTGTTGTATAAATCTTTGTAAAATACGCCGAGTAGAGGTTGTTGATAGGAGATGGGAGAAGAGTGGAGACTCAATGGCAGTCTAAGATCATACATTGTAATTAACATTCTGATATTAATAGAAAATAACAGATTCCACTATCTACAGATTCCTGTGTGATGGATGTTTGTTTATGAATTTCACTTGTGCTTATATGTATGCATATGTTGTATATGTGTATTAGTTTTCATCTGCAGGGTAAGGATATCAATTCTATAAATGCGAGTTTTGTCAAACTGATCTGGGTTATTTAAGCTAAGCGCAAGGAGTGCATGACAGAGTGTTGAAACTTTGTGACCCAACACAAAGACTGTATAGCTGGAATCTTCTACAAGTTTAGAGAAGAATGTGACAAGAGGGCACACGAGAGGAATTACAACTCAAGTTTGTTGAATACATTGAAGGAAAGTCTGTGCACGGGTAAGTATAGCACAGTGTCGCTGAACACTCTATATAACTTTGCCATGAGAGCATCGAGTGGGTGAAAGTGTGCATAAAAGGAATTATCTTTTGAAATATGAGAAGAGGAGCATCAAGGGAGGACAGTCATAGATTTATTGAATACTCTGGGAAGCTCCGCAAGTGTGCATTGAGTAGAAATTTCCAAGGGGCAACACATACCCCATCGAGGGACAAAAGGGGACATAGACCTTTGAGGTCCGAGTAGTTGGATCCCAGGGTGAAAAAGGTTGCTAAACACTCTGGAGGAAGATATGTGCAAGGATCGCACCACGAAAACACTTAGAAAAAGTGTTGAAAGACAGCCAATTGAAGGCTCAACCAAGTGAAAGGAGTGCACCAAAGGTAAAATAATTTTTCCTTACAAGCTCAGGAGGAAGAGCATCGAGTTTCCCGGAGGGAACCGTAAATTCCTTTGAAGAAAGTAGAGCGTTGGGATCCTTAGGAGACTGAGCAGGTTCAAAGCTCAGAAGAGATAGCGCAAGGTGTGCATTGGAGACAGACTCGTTCCAAGTCCCAAAGCTGAGGAGAATTAGCGTCATCATGAATAGAGTCTTTGTAAAGAGTGTAGAAGGGTGAGAGCAGTCCAAATATTGGACTATGGAAGGAGTAATAAGTGTGCACAAGAGTAAGGATTCCCGAAGTCCCGAAGCTAAGTTCGATCTTCCATCATTCGGAGAGACAGGTGGTGAAATATCAAAGATTCTAGGAGATAGATTTCAGAAGATTTGCGTGGAGAAAAGAGAAATCTTCGTGAAGTAGGACTAGACCGTTCGATCTAGAAGGACATGTGGTGATGATCCAGGTATTTTGGAGGAAAGGTAATTGGTTAGAAAGAAGAGGGTAGAGAGAGAAGATACTCGAAGGCCAGAGTCTGAAGTCGATCATAGTTGTTGGTTGTGGGAGAAACTCAGATATCGGGGAAAAGAGAGAAAGATACTTGCGAAATCTCTGAAGCACGGAGTTGTGAAGAGGACTAGCCCAAGGTCATAGTTCAAGGTCAGGTGAAGAAGAATAGGGGCTTAGCAGAAGCCCACGGGTCTCATAGGACAAGTGCCCAGGAGAAAAGGGGTCTGTGTAAAATGATTAGGGTTCCAACAGGGGTCGAAGAGTCGATCTGACTCAAATGATTAAATGATAATAAATCGGGAGGTGCCCGAGAGTAAGAGGGATGTCTGCACCAAGAAATATATTTATAACATATACATTCTCATGGTTTAATGTATGTTTTGTGTCATCATAGAAATCAATGATTTGAAGAAGATATTTCAATGTGGAATCTAAGACAAAATATTCTTCTACCTTTTGATAAATATTACTAAGGTTATTAGGTTGCTATATTTTATAAGATGCAATACCTACAAACTACATATTTGATGAAAAAGGGGTGTTAAAGGATAATCATATCCATATATATGATACTAGTATAAATATCTGAAACATCATGCCTTAGAACAATAGTTATGCAATAATATATATATACGTAGGTATACAAACCACTAACGTAAGGAAAACGATGGCATAACCGTTATGAATGAAGAAAATTATTACACCGAGAGTGATTTACAAACGAGCGTAATCTTCTGATAGTTATTTAAAACTAGCCCAACCACTTAAACCCGGGGCTGATGTACGCCTAAAGGCGATGAAAATCCGCTAAGCATGTTGCAATGTTATTATGATGATGTTAGAAGAAATAAGTATTTAATATAAGTAACTATTTAACATCAATTTTAAAATAATATATATATTTAATATAGGGAAGTGGAAATTGTAATAAATATTGGTCTCCATATGAATTGACCGAACAGTCAATGGCCGTATGCCGCAACCGTATGCTTCACCGCAGTAAGGCAGGATTCATTGCCCATGCTCAAAGCTAACACCATTAAAAGCCAAAGGCATCGAGAAAATTGAAAGCCAAGCATGGCGAATTAACTTAAAATTGATATAACATGAAACGGCTAAAAATATATCGATCAGCCAAAAGTGGTCACTGTTCACAACTCAGTCCAGTTCACATTCCAACAGTTATACTTGTAATTCATTTTCGGTAGTGTCTGTTAAACATTCAAAAGTGGCAATAAAATTTTGCATATATATTAATTTTTGTTAATCATCTTAAAGTGGCAAGCATATGGTTTCACTGTTATTTTTTAATATGATTAGGTAAATGTGAAAAATACAAAGAAGTTATGAACAGTTAATCTCATCCATTGATTTGAGAGTACTACCAAGAATATGTTATCATCTTCAATTGTTGGCCATAAGATTAAGATTTAATGTTAAAAGATCATTAAATGTGCCCATTATCAATAGGTGTATGCCTTTCGGCGTAATAATGTTTCAATAAAATTATCTGTCAACATAAAATTTTGTGACGAAAGAGAAATAAACTCAAGTCTTATTCATATGTTTAAAAGGAGAATCTTGGTAAGGGAATAGCTAGTGGAACCCGAGTACCTTTTAGGTGAAATAAAGACTCCCTTTCAAAAATCGTAACAGTTCGAATTCAATCTGTAAATGGAAAAAAGAAAGAATATTATTGCCTCCTTTAAACAATCTTAAAAGAAAAATAAAATTAGAAAAGAAAGGATCATTGAAAAACTTATCTTTGGTATGGAATAAGGCCCAATCATCCCTCCCTTTGCAAGATGAATTTAGTCTGCGACCTGAAATAAGAAGGGGCCTCGCAGAAACACTGATGGGTTCCCTCGTAGTTCAAGGAGATACCCGCTATTATTTACGTAATCACATAAATTCACATAAATTCAATTTTGAAGAAATCACAGAGACATAGCATACACTAATGGAAATCTATTGTAATTAATAAAGACAAAAAGTGGAAATACGAGTATTCTTATGCTATTTTCTGTAACAAAGAACAACAATACTAAATCAATCATTAAGTCAACTAATACATGGGTTTAAACAAAGAACTCGTATTCACCCCTAAACACTTATTGTTCCAAGTTGAAAGTGTTACGGGGACAACAATAGCAGAAGAGAATAAAGGGGCAATCGACAGAAATTTCAACATAAATTTAAAACCACTATCTATGTTAATCTACTTTTATGAAGAATAAAAGATTTTTTTCCTTTTAAAGGTCGTCGAATGTTATTTCCAAACACCAGAGAAAAATACAAAAACACTGAATAGTGAAAACTTTTTAAAAAAAGACTCGGGGTTGTTTAGTTCGACCTCCAAGACCCGTAAAGGATAGATTTGGTTATGGAAATCAGTCCTTACAGATAATAAAGAGAGCGATTTAAAATCATTACGCTTATCAGATGAGTAAGAATGCAATGGCGACTATCCATAACACAGTTATACACACTTCTACCNTAAAATATTGAAACAAATATTTCTGGTAAAGTTGAATTTCTTACCTATACGAACTCATCTGAACAAAACAATAACAAATAATGAGACATGTATTCCTTAAAACAAGTTAGAGACTAGTAGAGGAATGGGGTGTTAAACCAATCCTGGCTACAAATAAATTTCCATAAACATATACATCCCATACACCTCATTAATCGAGAACGAACACTAAACTCAGGAAAATGGAGTCGTTCTTTCAATCAAAGAAACAAAAAACATAAGCAAAACACGTATGCAAGAACTAATACAAATCATTCTAGATTTCAACATAGGAACTACTATCTGTTTGCATATGTGAAACATCAATGTTACGCTTAGCGATAATGGATGTTTTCCACTCATCGCCACCTAAACTCTTCTCTATTGAATTGGTTAAGTGCATAAAGGTAAATGGATTTTTTGCATTCAGAAGTGGAAGCGATGAGTTCTACGATCTGATAGAGGTTAACAACGATTTTTTTTTTATTTGGCTAACTCCAGGGAAATCAAAACAAAAATTCTTCTTCAAATAAAGAGGACTTTGCCTCGAGCCCTCCACTCTTACACAACTGTCATGCCATCATACTCCCTTGCAGTAAGCCATGCGAAGTCTGAAGGGTCGAATAAGTAGATTGGTTGGAATATGACAAGGATAAGTTGTATGTATGTTAAAGGATATTTTTATATATGAAATACTTCCTCGACTATTGTTATAATTAAAACATTTTAGGATGAGCCTTAAGGCTAAGCCATTACTTATGACGGGTGTACAATAATACCTACTAACAACGCTTTGGGGCTTACAATTTTTCAGGACTTTTCATGGCTTGACAGATATGGGGTTATGTGACCTAAAATTAATTTTAACCTCATTTTGTTATTTGTAATAATATTACAAGCTTTATATTCCTTATTATGCATGGTTACGAATATTACTTAGTACCCAATTCCATCAAAATTATGTTTAAGATTCAATTTTCATACCTTATCGATTTATTTCTATAGGAAAAGGATGTGTTCTTGAGAGCCCCTTTTTAATAGACTTTATGGAAAAGAAACTATATATATAGTAAAGAGAGTAAGGAAAACTCCATGAATACTTGCAATACATTTCTATGCAAGGTTAGTAGATTTGAATGTTTTTTCAAAAGGTTATAAGGGTAGATCCATAGTATAATTTAGAAAAAATCCTTATTTGATAGCCAATACTCACAAGGTAGGAATACTTTAATGGCTTGAAAGAGAAATAATAAGTTGTTTTTTAGAATTCTGTAGATCCTCCTTTTAAGGAACTTAGTTGTTTAAGAGATCTCTAAATATAAGAATGGACAAAGAATGTGTCCATGATGTTTAATCTAATAAAAACATTTTTTTATGGAAAATTGGGTATGTTACATGATTCATTTTAGAAGTAAAGTATGACGAAGAAAAATACAAGACACTCGACCTGGTTCACCGGATGTTGGTGCTATAGTGAGATAATGGATGTGCAATGATTGCAGGAGGCCTTGAGCTAGTGCAACAAATGACATAGTAGAGTGTAACAAAAAAATATGGTTTCTTTTCAATGCTGCAAAAAGAAAATTTTCAGGGTTCCTTGAGCTAGTGTGACGAATGATGTGGTGGAGTCTGACGAAATGAAGTCGTTATCTTGTCAATGGCACATAAGAAAATATGTATGGTTCCTTTATCTAGTGCAACAAGTGATGTAGTAGACTGCGATGAAACAAGTGGAAATTTCGGGAATCAAGTAAGTGAGTCACCAAGGCATTCTCACAGTCTAGTGGGGTGACTAGGAAAGCACATTGTAGGGAAAGTGAGACAGGTTGAATACTTGTGACTTGAATTATACACTCCAATTATTTATGCACATTGGGCAGGCTATAAACTAGAATGTTAATTGCTATGACATTGAACATTTTGGTAAAATAAGGAAGACATTCCCAAGTTTGATTTAGTCAAAGAATGTCTGGCTGAAAGTGAAAAAAAAAATATTCTTAATTTAGACAGTAGTGTGTTCACATACAACTAAATTGACTTTGATATGGTAAAGACACATCCACAATGTAACTATTATGAGTCTAAAAACTTAATGAAATTTTATCTAGTCAATATTTTTCCACAATATAACTTTTATGCGTCCACATACAGTTAGTTGAACTGAGGAAAATATATTATGAATTAGGATGTGTGTTGATCGAATTTGTAGGGGTGCACATGAAAAAATAAGAAACATGTTATGTAAATTTTTCAAATAAACTGAAGTGAATATATATCATATCTCTTTTGAATTGAAGAGAAAAGTCTAATGAAAAGTTTAGTTGCATAAGAATTTTTTATTAGAAAAAATTGAATACAGGGAGGCAGGGTGGTCTAGGGGAGAGGGATGGTGTCCTCAATCTACAGGTTGGTGCTCACTAGGATTGGTGTCCTTATCCCAGTGATAGGTTGGATCCTCTCTACAAGTTGTATGTTTCCTGTGAAGGTTGGATCCTTCACCAAACTGGTTAGTTGGAGTTGGTTGCAATAGGTGGGAATCTGTTTTGCAATTTGGAGCTTGTAGTGAGGGTTGGAGCCTTCACCAGTAAGTTGGTTCTTACTATAGACATATTGAAATATGTATATTGTGTAAGTTGGATCTTACATATGGATGGGTGTCCCTCTCAATTCCTAGCATGATATTCTAATGAATGAATTATAAAAGGAAATCCTTTCTGGTTTTCTCCCATTTGGGTTTCCACGTCTGTGTATTGTACATGGTTTTATATAATTTTTATAATGTTATGTATTAATAATGTGTTCTTAAAGTGTTAAATATTGTAAAAAGTATACAATATTGATTCATCCCGTCCCCTCTCAGTACTGCTAGAGTTTCCAATAGTGTTGTCTAAGCATGTGTTGGCTTAGTAGACTTGCAACAATGAAAGGAAATCTATGGCCATGTTATTAGGAGTAACTTTCAACTAGATTATTTTTTTTCGCAGTGATCCTATAGATGTGTCTGCAACATATCTATAGATGAAAGATGCATGCAAAGTGTTTGATGAAATGTATCAAATTGATTTGATCTCATGGAATGATATGATTCTAGGTTATGCTTAGAATGAGTATGGAGAAGCGGACATGATATTTTCCCTTGAAATGTATCTTATTCAATGAAGGCATAGTGATACAACATATAATGTGATGATTATGAGCTATGTGTTAGGTTGTCAAAATACCATTATTTTACCAACCTTTTACTTCACTTTTCACCATATTTTTTTTCCCGCAGCCTTATATTAAGACCATTTTCATGATTACATATGGGTTTAGATGTATTATTTTCCAAAGCATTCATTTTAGTATTTTGAGTGAGTTTATGAATAGATATTTTAAAAATAACATGTTTTCACTTATATATCAAAGTGGGATGAGTCCTATGATGTTTACAAGTGTATTTGAAGACTCCAACCAAGTCATATTTGAACATCAAACCTCAAATTCGAGTTTCTTCTTCAAACCCTTGAAGATTTGATGAATATTTGGAGATTCACTCAAGTATCTTGGATGAAGAAGAATCATGGAAGAGAGGTTTTTCAAAACATTTGTAGAGATATTACTTGCTAGGTGTTAACGCATGGTTTTAATCACATGAGACATTTGTGGATCTAGGAGAGATTTTTGGATCTGAATTTATTGTTAGTTATCTTAGTTTTTGTATAAATAGGAGTGCCTCCTCCATTCCAAGGGGAAACTCTTGGATCCTATGTCCAACTTATTATGGAATAGAATAAATCTTCTTTTTACATCAATTTCAATTTCCATTATCTAGTTTTATATTTAGAATGCTTTAATTTACATGTTACTTTGTTCTTGGGAGAATTGAGCTCACTCCAAATAGATCAAATTAGAATTTTGCTTCTTTTCTTCTTTATTCTATGCTTAATTTTTCTTTTTGCAAGTGTGATTAAAACCCTCTTCTCAATCCCTTAATTTCACATATTGACAAAGTATTGTTGTAAGGAGCTACATCCATTGTACCACATTTCACCTACCAACCTGATCTTCTACCATTGAAGAAATGAAAACTTAGGATTGAAAGAGATAAGATTTACTTTATGTAAGTGTGTTTATAAACCTCTTTCCAATTCCTTTAATTTTGTATGTTGACAAAGTATTGTTGTAAGGAACTACATTGATTGTAGCATAATTCACCTTGCAACCTAATCATATACCATTGGAGCAATGATAAGTTAGGAATGAAAGAGTTAGTATTTACATTCTGTCAAATTATTTATTTATTTCATGTGTGATTTAAACTTTTTTTTCATCCCCTAACCTCATTAAGTTGATAGAGTATTGTTGCAAGGAGCATACAATGCATACTTCACCTTGCAGCCTGATTTTCTACCAGTGGAATTGTGACAATAAGGGTTGAAAATATTAGAATTTGATTGAGTTTTCTTGATGCAGGCGAGGGTGTTCCTACACCTCAGACTCACCCTCTCACAGGATCGTTCTAATACTCCTTTCTAACTGAGCTGAATTGGCTCTTTAGATTCCGAAGCGGAATCCTTGTCAAAACATGACCCGATCCACAGGTCCTTCGTTCACCTGCACGGCCTTTGCGTCTGACCGTGACCAATTTCCCCACAGGAAATTGTTGTCGGGCGTCGGGGTTTCGGGATTTCGGACTTTCCGCTACCACAAACCACTGTCCTCGTGAATCCTCGATCACCGATGAGCTCTCGGCTCCTATGCGCTAGCCCTCCTGGCTAAGCTTCCACCATATGACCACTACTCCTGTGTTCGTGGCCTTACCTCCCTCGTGGCCTCACGACTCACCATATCAACCCCTTGATTTTCCAACTCTCAACACCCGCTGTGCCGAAATGCCGAGGCGCACGTGAGTTGACTTTTCAACGGTCTCTGTCTCGTGGAGACTTCGGGCCGACTTCTCGCGGCGAGATCCCGAGGTCTTCGTGCCACCTGTATTCCACTCACCATCTTCGCTATGGCCCACACATTCCTACCCGAGATGCCGAAACTCGTGACCTCGTTCCCTTGCGACTTCGCGAATTCCGTGGCCAAATTCTCGAGTCTTCTCTCGCGAGGTTCCGATGCACGATCCCACATGCATATCCAACGGTCCTCCTGCGATCCAGATCCAATGGCTATCCTCCTTCTCGCACCTCGTGTCCTCGTGACTTTGAATACCCAACACNGTCTCCTAGCCCTTCGCTGCCTCGCGACTTGGGACACCCAACGCTTAGGCCTTTACCCTACAAACTCCCAAGTGTGCGAGATCTCCTTGATCTCTTCCACCTGTCCTCCTTATATGGATGACTTTTAGCCTCTCGCCACCTCGCCACATCGCGTCCTCATGCGTCGTGACTCCTGACGCTAAGCTCTCAGCCCTTCTACTCACGAGTTCCTGAGATGCGAGGTGCCACCTGTTTGCTTGCCAACTCCGGTGGCCCCACACCGTTCTCGACTGCCGATATCCCGAGGTGACATTAGCTAGGCCCCCACACCATGGATCTCTCGCCTCCTCGCCACTCATGAAGTCGAATGACTTCCTCTTCCAACCTCCGGTGCCCGAGTTCCCGATGTGGGTAATCTTGTGACACACGTCTTCTCCCAAATGAATGGCCCAGATTCTATCGGCCGATCCAACGGCTACTATGCTCCTCCCTGAGCTTTCTACGCGACTTCTCCTGTGCTTAACCTCTGTGCAGCTTCTCCCAATCCCACGACTATCGAGATTTCTATGTGAGATCCGATGGCTGTCGGTCTCCTCTTCCTGCAGGTTCCTCCTGAGCTCCTTCTGTATGTGAACTCCTCAACGGTCCAGATCTCTTCTTTAGGCCGATCTGACGGCTATCGTCACTGCCCCTGAGCTATTGCACTTTCTTCCCAGACTTGGAAGAATTTCACGTTCCCAAAGGCTTCGACCTTTGCACTCTTCCGCCTTTTCAGACTCGTCGACCTTGAGTCTCGCCGTGCGTATGAGAACGTTGACTCCTCCCAAGTTCTTACTCTCAAATCCTCAAAGTATTTCATCGTCTGCGCTCTTGCAGAGTCTTTGCACACCTACAGTGCTATCTCTCCTGAGCTTCCTACGAACACTTAGACCCCTTGGGGGTTTTTTCCTTCCTCTCCCTCAGATGGAGAATGAAATGGATGCCCTCTTGGATATCCTACACTCCAACAACCTCTAGATGAGTGCTCGTGGGTATTCAGCAACCCAGTGGAGATCCTTCAGTGGAATCTCCCTTCACAACACCGAACTCAAAGATTTCTCTTTTCCTTGTGTCGTCTGCATAATATCTCTATGCCCTCCTGGCAGAGTGTCTCCCTTCCATAGAACATTCAGCAGCTCTGGGTCCTGGTGCACCTATGCACTTTATCGATGCCCACCTGGCAGAGCTCTCACAGAATTCTCAGTGATTCTGGTTTTCTGTCAAACTTTCAACAGAGTTCTTCCTCCAGCACCTTGTGCTTACGCTCAATTCCCACCTAGCAGAGCTCCTACAGAATCCTCAGTGATTCTGTCTGGAACTGTGTCTCAGCTACACAGCCTTTCCTCCTGAGGTGTTCAACAACCT
This sequence comes from Picea sitchensis, assembly GCA_010110895.2. Classification (NCBI taxonomy): domain Eukaryota; kingdom Viridiplantae; phylum Streptophyta; class Pinopsida; order Pinales; family Pinaceae; genus Picea; species Picea sitchensis. The sequence continues at coordinate 48,714 of SNQJ01S0088137.1, read as the reverse complement.
CAGAGGTATTCTTCCTGAGTTGTTGAATTTAGTCTTGTGCCTTAGCACGTCTCTGTCTGACTCCTCAGAGTTCAGAAATGCATCCTCAGTGCATCGGCTCTCAGAACCCGCAGCGTCCTGTCACACCCTCCTGGTATGAAGCCTCAAAGACCTTCAACTTGAAATCAAACAAACTCCTGCAGAATGCATAACAAACATACATTCACAACATATATGTGGAACACACACAAACATCCATTCAACACAGAACATATGCAGGAAAAACTGTTGTTTGTATTAACAATGGCGAAAATGCCTGTATCTTTACAATGGTGTTCCTGAGCTCTCCTCGGCTCTTCGACTCGACACCTGACTCAAAATGAGATCTAAAATCTCTTTTACCTGAGGGCTCATTCCTCCAGGTTCACCTACTCTATTAAATTACAATCAATGGCTATCTAGTCTGCTATCCAGAACTAGATCTCAGCCGATCTTGGCATTAAAGCCGATCCTATCTAACACCTGCACAAAGTCATGGATTTCATGGCTCAACAACCTAAGCACATTGAATTACATTCAATTCAAATTCAAATGAGGTTGCGCCTCTCTTCAGCTTTGAATGCATGCGCGCTGATGTGGCTGGCTAGCTGCTGACTGCATGGAGAGATGCTCCTGCATCATTTCTTAGCTTAGGATTAGTTTCCTACTCATTCATATATTTTTCCAACATCATCACAATCTTACAAGCATCCATATTGATAAATTTAATGTCTAATTTATGCATATAAATATGACTGACACTATATATGTTGGACTATTCAACAATATTGAGAGGAGGGATGAATCAATATTACACGTTTTTAACACTTTTTCTCGTTTACCACTTTAAATATTCATTACATAATTAATTATCAGCAATTCATATAATCAACCATATCAATAGAGATCAACACAAAAGAACAAAACGAAAATAATTAAGAGGAAACCCAAATGGGAGAAAACCACAAAAATTTCTTTATAAATCCCCAACCTATAGGGGAAAACAATCCCCTTTATTGATCACCAACTCAACAATAAGGTTTTGGGAATCAATTTTCTAGACACCAACTTATTAAGAAGATGAGCACACTAATCCGTTCCCCCGCACCAACCTACCACTATGAAATAAATAAGCTATTGATTTATCTCGATGTCAGACCTGTGAGTCTCACCTATATTCCATAGTTCTCCTACACTTCTTCTCTTCCTTCTCTTATGGTTTTGCAAATTCAGAACCCCTTGAGCTCCATCACTTTGTATGAATTCTCTCACTTCTTCACATTCTTTCTCTCAGATGCAAGATCTTTAGAATCCCAGAGCTCAACCATTCAATTATGATCCACACACTCTGATTCTTAGCTCGATGAAGGGATAAACATATCTCATTCATTAAATCATTTTTCCACATACGAATTCGGATTTGGTCTGTCCAAACTCCATTTTATTCTTCCTAAAAAATGGGCTCCAAAGATCCTCCATAAAAACCAGTCTCTAATTTTCTTCCATTACTTACGATCTTCTCTCTGGATAGAGCATGAACAATGATGTTAAACAACCATCTTATTATTCCTTAAATATATCATGGTAAATTATATGTTCTCATCCCACCAAAATAAGAAAATCAATATTAATTCTATGCAGCCGTCGGATCTCGGTCTCCATTGAATTTCCATCTTCGATCTATGATAGAGTCCATCAGAACCACTGGCCATACTCAACAACAATTTGATGAACAAAAGTCATCCAATATATCCTTGGATAGATCATGTATGTTTATCTATTATATCCTTTTCACCAAGGATGACAATCGTCATCGCCGAGAATGTTAGTGCTAGAAGTCCACTCAAGACTACTCTTGAGTCAATCCTAGTACATAATGATTTAATTGGTTCTAGGAAAAGGGTTGGGAATTTTTTTAGAGTTGTAGGATCATCAATTCGATTCAATAAGTTTTAAAATTAGTCTCTTTGTTCCAACTTTCTATGTGCGGAACATTAGGATAATATAGCTTAGATCAATGATAATGTTATAAAGAAGTTAAATGAGGCAATCTAAGGAAACAAAATGGTAAGGAAATCAAAGAACACTATGATATTTAATATATCTAATAGTCGAGGAATAAATCAATATTCAGAAACCCTTTCTAAATATGAATTAAGGACTGGAATAATTTTGTTGAAAAGACTACAAAATACCCTACACTGCAACCCTCTCAACACAGAAAATGCATACATATATATCCTATAGTATCATATCAGATTCTAGTAGAAGAAAAAGAGAATGATTTACACATAAATACGAGAACAAATTGACCATATACTTTATTATCATCTCAAATCCTTATATATAATTCTAGTGGACAAAAAGGTTTTCAAAATAGTACATGAAATTCCAATTACAGAGATTGAACCTCTTTGTCCCTCACTCTTAGTCCCTTGAACTTAATTACCCTGATTGCTAAGACTTAAAGACTTTATATCAAAGTACAATAAACAAATTAAACTATTTCTTAGGGAAAAAAAATACAAAAATAAAGATGATATCCAATAAATGAAAGAGATCTAGGACTGTTGGACTAATTGAATTGATTTTTATTCATCAAATCTAGGAACAATCTTCAACCTGGTGTTTCAAAACCTAGAAACAATTTTGATTATTATCTAGTTTCTAATTTGATGCCTAGATACACTCAACCGATGCCATTAAATATGTAAATGATAACTTCTTTAATTTCTGCTATGTGTCATGGAAATCCTGGATATGGTTTTTCCTGGCACCTGTTGATTTCTCCATTCCAGCTCGAATCTAGGAAATTAATCACAAGATAATCATCATCCAAATAATCCTCTAATTGTTCTGTATGCCACACAAGACCTGCCAACAATATACATTTTTGTATATTTACAATCAATATCAACAACATTTGGTTCATCTTTAATAGTACTTCCATACTCCAAATGACCCACTTGGTCTACAATATTCCTGGAATATCATGATAGTAGGGTGCTCTTCCACCTAGAGACTCGTGATATATGCTCCATGATCTATTTAACTTCCATCTAGGTCGTTTCTTTGAAATCAACCAATTAACATATCCTTTAAAATGCTCTTTTATCTAGATTCTTGTACAAATACTTTGTTTGGAATATTGAATATTTGTTGCCAAGATGTCACCTACATATTTTCAGGTATAACAGAAGGCTTAACATTAGGTGTAATATCAATCTTCCCTTTCTCAACAGTTTCCAATCCTTCATAATATGTTACATTTGCGCATCATGATCCTCCATTCATGACTCATATAGCTTGACTTGAGAACTAACTTGAAATTTTTATTGATTTGAAATTTTATATCATTTTGTATCCATTGATGACACCAACATGCAACAAAATCTCCAAGCAGAATTGGAATTGAGAACTCAGAATCACCAGAAGAAAAGATATCTTGTATGATTGAAATACTTTTTGATATTTGTGATTTTCCTCAAGAAAATAACACTTCTTTTAGCAATCTAAAACTTCACATCATTTAGGAGAACATCCTTTCACCTAGCATGCGTTCATTATGAGATGGACAAACACTTCACATTCGACCCTCACACTTGGCATTTGGAAATGATATGGAAGATTGATCTATGCGTTGATCACTGCTTACATTTCCCTGAGCTTTGCCCTTGGATTTGGTAATTCCTGCATTTTTTAAATTCAATACCATCCACTACAGGTATTCATGTAGTGCTTTTGATTCAATGACACGTTATATTTCTTATGCCAATAACTCATGAGAATTTCTATGTCATTTGTAAATGGAGTGGTGGTTATAATATAAATTAATTATGATAAATGGAATAAACATGATAAATGTAAATGGAGTAGAAATGAGAGTGGAATGGTGAGGTGGATGGGTAGGTGAGGTGATATAATTAGTGGGATAGGTAGGTGAGAGAATAAGTGGGTTTTTTTTTCTTATATACTTAAAATATAAAATCAAAACTAACATAATGATTTTATATTAAAAATAAAATTCTACTAAATGAGATTTGGAATTGGAAATGGATGTTTCAAAGAAGTGACAGGAGTAGACAAATAAAATAGGCAAGCATATGGAGAAAAATAAAACAATTGTGATGTTACTTTAGTGCATTTGGTTATAGGGTCTCGAACTTCCTGTAGCGCCTTTTAAGGCCACAATTTGACAGTGAAAATATTGATACTAATAGGGAAAACAAATGCATGGGTGTAAATTTTAGTTCCTAGGGATCTAGGGCTGACAATCTGTTTCAACAGATCCAATGGTCCTCGTTAAGTAGGCTCAATGACCCTGATTCTTTTCATCGCTTCAAGTTAATCGATGCTTAACACCTGTTTGTCCATACTCAAGTAGGACACATGGAAAATATACGACATAGATTATCCTTTTTGCTGAAGTATGGTGCAGATCACTCCTCGAAGCTCCTTTTCATCATCTTTGGATTTTTATGAATGGAAACATAGTCATCTTTTATCATCGACAACGAATGGTGGATATTTCTCCTCATCATCATAAAACAAATTGAAACACATGGGTTAATCTATTCCCAAGTAGAGCACCCATCCTCCATATAACCATGGACTGAGACCAAGTGATAACTATGTGCTAGATTTAAGGTGCTTAATTATTCCATAAGACCATGAGCTATGACTTGGGGATAAGCAATTCCATCGTCAATAATTTCAATAGGGGAAAATACATTTGGTTAAACTGTCCCGACGATTTAGCATTCTCGATGAAAAATTTGGTCTAGATGACTCTTCATATGACCACAGTTATGACTAGGTGGTTTAGATATCATCATTGACAACTTCACTCGAACATATTTAACCTTTATGGTTGATGATCAAGGTCTTCATTGACCAAACCTTCCAATGGATCAATGGCTCTCGTTGACTTTCATTTTTGTAGTCGTCAGTGTATGTTAATTACAAATTTCACTACAATGTTGTTTAAATGAAGAATGATTGAGATATACTCAAAAATCAGATTAAATCATGACTATATTTAAATTCATTTGGTCCCACACTCAATTTACCTACAAAACAAGTGCTGACAAGTCTCACTTCTCAAGACAGGCTGACCTCTTCGTCACCTTGTCCACCTTGATGTCATAAGCCATCATCCTGACATCATTCTCCTTTCTCAAAACATATCATAATATATCCAAGGGTTGAGTAAGACCCTCTAATAGATCTACCTTTTTCATTACACTTTATCATTCTTGTAGGATTTCTCATCGTCGTCGGCCTTGGAGTATCAGTGTACATAAAATCTTCCAACGAATAACCAACCTCTGACGATATAGTCATGCCAGAAGAAACCATAATTCTCTCTCGTAGTTGTTATGATAGATCAACTTTGTATGCCTTAAAAAACGGTCCACATTTATTCTCTACGCCAAATCAATGGTGTATTTTCTCTGACTCGATAAAATAATTTTCTTTATGGCAGTGGTATAATTTGGGACTTAGCCATGGGACTTAGCCATTTCCGGGCTTCAAAAATTATCCGATCTTCTTCTTGTCAATCATTTCCAGGGAAAAGACTCCAACAACTGGATGCAACACTTTTTTTATCTCTTTCACTTTCATTCACATGGTATACATAAAGAACTCTATTAGGATTTTTCATTGATAAAGAGGCTCATAAATGCATTGGGACATTATTCCTCTATCTGGTTTGATACTTCGACCTATCAACATAGTCTTCCTTTCCTTCCTATTCACAGGAAATCACTCATCAACATCACATCCTTTGACATCAATGACAACACAATTTCCAACAATGTCTAGAATTGGTGCTATGATGAGACATGGAATGCGATAATTACAAACTATTTCTAGAATGGGTTGTAACATACCCACCCACCCACATACTTTCCACGCTAATTCAAAACTTATTTTGAAATTCTATTAACATCTAATTAATAAATAAGCATGAAAGAACACCAAAACAACACATGCAATAATAAATAATGATGCTGCAAAAAAAAAAAATTTAAACATGCTATGCACAACAATATCCATAAAGAAGGTATATTAAAGATACACATCTCAAAGATATTAATTAATACATAGAGGAAATAAATATTCAAGAACATAAACACATGACAATGAGCAATTATATTTAACAAAATGAATCACCAATTGGCTGCAGACTAAGGACGTTCCACCTAACGATAGATACTCCTATTCCAAGTCTGAATAGAAGGTCAACCCTAAGCTATGGATATGAATCCACAAGGATGGTTCCAGGGTTCCACTCATCTTCCCAAACAATTCAAGACTCAATCTCTCACCAGTTTCTCAACACACAACAATCCAAGATAAACCAAATCTCTTATCTCCATCCTAAAAATCCCAAGCGAATGGACTCCCTTCTCTTCCACGTAGTCCCTCATGTTTTCCACCTCCTTCCAGGGCTCTAGTGCATCGAGTCAATAATTTCAATGTTGGTAATATCATGATTCACAACTATGAAAAAAACTTAACACATTCCCATGCATGCATTAATTGATAGATGTAATATACTAGCAAATACTACAACCAACAAACAATGGCTTCCCTCCTTTGCAATTCCCTCATGTGTCCTAACCAAGAACAAGAATTAATGAGAAATAATGAATAAGTGAAAGAGTGAATCAAGAGTGAACATAAATGAAGAGTGTGAACAATGATCAATGTGAAACCCCCAAATAGCCCAAATATGGGTATATATATTTACTTGGAAATCAAGAACCACATGTCCTTCCCCAAGAAGCTCATGTAACCACTTCTCTCAATTAAAATTGTTGGATCACTGAGAGGGGGGTTCAATTAGTAATAGAGAAATTTAATCATTTTTTTCCATATAATGAAAGTGGTATATCAATGTAGCATTATCATCCAATATTTGCAGAGTAAATAAACAATGAACAAATGAACAATCATAGACATACACAGTACACCAGTGTTTTTACGTGGAAACCCAAAGTGGGAGAAAACCACATAATGATTATTGTTAAATGTATTGAAGAATTACATTCATTGGAAGCACCACCTTCCTTTTTTTTCCAACTGCAACTACAAGGAGGCTCCAACCCCCTAGTTTCTCAGGCTAAAACCTGCAGGAAGATCCAACTCCCCAATTCTCTGGCTACAAACAGAAGGAGGATAAAAACCCCTATGTTCTCCAGTGACAACCATAAGGTGGCTACACCCACCTGTTGTTTCCCTATCCAACCACCCTGGAGTAGAAGTAGGAAGATGGAACCATTGACAAACTATCACTGTGAGATATAACACTGTACAAAGATATCAATATGTACCACTAACTTGCAGCCAACCTATACAACTGCCCTATATTCAATTTGTACTCTAACTAAACATTTATCAATAAAATACAATAGGTACACGACTTGTAGTGATGCAACATGTGTATGTATGCACCCTATTTGTTATACATCCTACGTATGTACGCGACCAAACGGTTATGCATCTTGTGTATGCCTTCTGAAAACTAGGTTTTTATTTCTTCTGAAAACTTCTGACCCTATGCAACTTATTTCTCATTGATATGCAACATGTCCTTGTATCTAGACTGTAAATTTACCCTGTGCATGCATCCTCATTCATAACCTTTACCCAAAGAATATATATATATATATCTAGTCATGTGCCATATAGGTGTGTGTAATCATGAACAAGTATAATAACCCTCACATGATCTAGTCATCAAACCCTTTCTCATATTCAGCCTCTCAATAGATCAACCACTTCACAAATACAAGCTTTCAACCATGTACCACAAACCCTTATCCATATCCCAAGAAATACAAGATGTGCCCCAATTCTAACAAAAAGCATCAATGATAAATATACCAGCACTGTATTTCTATAGATCTGACTTATACAAAAGATCCCATGCAACCACTAGTATTTCTAGGGAGAATCCTCAAATGTCCATAACCAGTTCTCATGCATATATCAAAATCAAACTATTCATAGAAACAAGACATACCTTTTGAACCAATGGATAGATCTGATGTATCTGAGCACTATAGACCTTCCTAGAAGCTTGATCTTAGAATCTAGAACCTCTGCATCTTCATCTTCTCAAGTTTCCATGGCTTTACCAACATGTACACACCCTAATACACTGCTAGCCCACGTACGTACACACCCTAATAGACTATCATCCCATGTACGCCTTATTATGTACGCACCCTAATACACTGTCAGCCCGTGTACACCTCAGAAATTAGGGTTTTTTAGTATTCATTGTAGTTTTGAAACTTTCATCATCAACCCTTAGTACTAACTCAGACTTTCACAACTTCAGATGTATCAATGAGTACTTGCAATAAGCCTTACACAATAAAAGATATTCAATATGTTCAATTGTAATTAAATGAGGGAGACATGCCTCTTATTTATACTTTCATGTAGCATCCCACTTTCCTTATTTTTGGGATTTCTCCATTAACTTTATTATTTAAATAATTTATTTTTCAAACACTTTGACTTTTTGGGGAATCTAGATGACTCATGAGGGTCCTCCAACCTCACATGGCCATAACTCTCTAACCGTGAGGAGATATGTGACATTCCACATACAACTAGAAATGACATGAAATGTATTATCCATCTGAAATAGTCTCACCTACAAATATCCAAAAACTCATAAAATTATCCATAAAAAAAAGTTGGGTCCAATACTGAAACCATTGTGCTACCAGAATTCACTACCGAACATTCTTCAAGGATTGACATCAATGACAACCAACAATTCATACCAAATTTTCATCAACCTAGGCCAACTGTCTAATAATATCCCCCTTTGGCATTGATGGAAACACCAACATTGATGGAAACACTTAGTCTTGATAACATTCATGCTTATACTCCTCATCAATGTTTCTATCTCTCCCCCTTTCAAATGAATGGAAAAGGGTATCTCCCTTTGGGGCTACTCCCCTTGGCTAAACTCTCCTTGGTTCAATCCCCCTGTATACATTCCTGTGTTATCTCTCTCCAATCATTTATATCCTGCATATGATAAATCTCTCCCCCTTTGTCATCAATGGAAAAGGTATTTGTCCATTCGACATTGCTCCCCTTAACTGAACTATCCTTGGGGATACTCCCCTTGACTGAACTCTTCCTGAAAGTGATCCCCCAACATGAATTGTCCTCATTATGGTGCTTCCTTGTGTAGTTATAAGACATATAATATAATAATTCAAAATCATTTATTTTGGAGTAGAAATTACTCTGAGTCTCTGGCGAAAATACTCAAAGGCTTCCCTTGGAAGCGCTTTTGTAAAGATGTTTGCCACTTGTTCTTTTGTTACCACATATTCAACTCTGATGTTCTTCTTTGCAACCTGTTCCCATAGAAAGTGATACTTTATTGGAATGTGATTCTTCTTGGAGTGCATCATTGGGTTCTTTGAGATACTGATGGTGCTTGTACTATCACAATAGATTGGAATGGGATCATCATACTCAACCTGTATATCTAAGTAGAATGTTGCTCCACTGGTGCTTCATTGGTCAGCAATGAAACCTTCCCAATCTACATCTGTGTAGGTAATAAGTGATAGATCCTTTCCTTTTAGATACCATAATCCAAACTCTTATGTTCCTTTGAGATATCTGAAAATCCTATTTACTTCTAAGACATGTGATTCCTTTGGTGCTGCTTGAAATTTTTCCACCTGTCCAACTATCTGCATTACATCTTGTCTAGATGTTGTCACATATAGTAAGATACCAATCATTGAACTGTATTGTGTCTGGTCTGTAGACTTTGAATCGTCATATTTTATCAACTTGCAACTGTTTTCCATAGGAGTGGTAATTGGTTTGCAATATACCATTCTGAACCTCTTTAACATTTCTCTGATATACTTAGTTTCAGAAATAAAAATTACTTTGTTTCTTTGACATATCTGGAAACCCGGAAAAAATGATAGTTCTCCAAGTAATGACATTTCAAATTCATTATGCATATCCTTTGCAATTTTTTGTCGTAACGTGTCATTAGTACTTCCAATAACAATATCATCAACATAAATTTCAATTAATAAAATACTACCTTAAGTTACCTTGATGTAAAGGTTGTTTTCTGCACTTCCTTTCCATAGTTCGTAGGGAGTTTTGTCATTGTTGTTTCTGAGCATTAATCTGTTTTGAATGTGAATTGTTGTATGCACTGCATGTGTCCAAAAAATATCTAACAATTTAGAATCCATTAGCATTGTTCGAGCCATTTCATGTGTAATTATCATCCATTATGATAATGTTCATTTTTCTTTGAACCACTCTTTGAACCAATCTATGAATCCATGCTCTCGTCCATGTTGTCCAAGACTCTACTTGCACAAAATTCCATAATGTTGACCCATTTATCACTATACTATCATGAATTCGTGATTAATCCATCAAATTGTACTTCTGCTAACTGACTTCTCTGGATCTATCTTCTCAAACTTTGCAAGTTGCTTGAAGAATGGTTCTTTGGTATGTTACAACTATTGCATAGACTCCCCCTATCTGATATTCATATTACTCGGGAGTCTCTAAGTTGGATGGATCAGAACAATTCCTACTATGATGTGTATTCATCATCATCTTCATTGGTATATTCATCATCTCTCTGAGCTATCACTGTTGCTGCTATGCTCTTTTTCTTTTTGCTTTCCCCCTTTTTTTGACCTTTTAGATGCTTTGAAGGATGATTCTTTCATATATGGAGTTTCATTTTTAGTTCTCATTTCATATACTGTGAAGATTCCATGTAATTCATCCATGATTATTGATTTCATATATGTTCTTTCTTCTAGTGATGATATCTTAGGGCCAAATCTTATAGGAAGAGATCTTAGTACTTTTTTTAAAATTACAGATTCTTTGATTTCTTCTCCCAATCCCATGATTGCATTTACTGTTTCATCGACTTGTAAAATGTAATATGGAATATTATCATCTTCCTTCATCTTTAGTTGCTCGAACAGACCTCTATAAGTTTGAGGCTTTATTGTTTTGATTTCTGAATCTGCTTCAAAAATATTTTGAAATTCATCCAAAATCTCTTTAGCAGATTTACATTATGCAACTTTGGTGAATATTGATTCTCCAAGACCATTTAGAAGTGCATTTTTGGGTTTGGAATTATTCTGACCGAGTTTCATTACTTTGTCTCACTTACAAATTCCAAACACCTTGTCTTCCTAGCAATCAAATTTGGTTGTTCAAAACGATATTTCAGACCACTATGGCTTGTCCTTAATTCAAATATCTTTCCCATGAGATAATGCCTCCATATAATGCATGGAATCATAACCACTGACATGTCCATTTTGAGTGAGGACTCCCCCGAGTCCTTATTTGTAGGCACATGTACATACCATAAAATTCTCATCCAGATCAACAATATTTAAAATAGGTGCACTAGTAAGTAATTCCCATAACAAATTAAATTTCTCTTCACATTTTGTTGTTGATTCAAAATTAATTCCCTTATTTTGAAAATGAGTGATGGGATGAACAATATTATAGAACCTTGTTATAAACCTCCTGTAGTATCCAACTAATCCCATAAAAGACATTATTTATGAAAAATTCCTGGGTGTTGGCCATCCTCTAATGGAGTCAATATTCTCTAGATCTACTGTTATAACTTCTCCTAAAATAATGTGACCCAAATAATGTAATTGTTATTGGTAAAAAGAGACTTACTAAGACTTGCATACAACTGATGTTCCCTGAACACTTACAACACCAACCTCAAGTGATGTTCATGCTCCTCTTTAGACTTAGAATAAATAAGTATTCCATCCAAGAAGACAATCAAAGACTTATACAAATAATTTTTTAATATGCCATTCATTAGGAACATAAATACAATTGGTGCATTGGTCAGTCCATAGGGAACCACTACAAAATCAAAATATCCATACCTCATTTTGAAGGTTGTTGTATTGATGTATTCTTTCTTTAATCTTACCTGATGGTATCTAAATCTCAAGTATATATTTGAAAATATATTTTCCTGTCTCAGCTGATAAAAGAGGTCATCAATTCTAGGTAGAGAGTAATTGTTCTTCACCATGGCTTTATTCATGTGTCTAAAGTCTATACAAAGCCTCAATGTTCCATCCTTCTTTTTGACAAAGAGTATTGGTGCTCCTGAAGGTGAAACACTTGGGCATATGTACCCTTTATTCAACAATTCCTCTAGTTGCATTTGTAATTCTTTTAATTCCGATGTACTCATTTTGTAAGGTGTTTTTGATAAAGGGGAAGATCCTAGTACTAAATCAATAGAGAAATATATCTCCCTCTTCAGTGGAAATCCTGGTATTTCTTGGAATACATCTTCAAACTCTTGCAATACCGGAAAATAATCAAGGCTTGGCCCTTTTGTATTTTATGTCTCCTCCACATGAGATGCATATAATTGACATTCTTTCCGGAAACATTTCTTTAGTTGTATGGCTGAAATCTCACTTATAGAAATGGATTTTGGAATTCCTTTCACAATGCTCTGTCTTTGTTCTTCATCAATACATGTGAAAGTCTTGTTATGAAAATATAGGATAGCGTGATGCTTGTCCAACCAATCCATTCCAATCGTGATATCATAAGATTTTAATGGGATGACATTCATATCAGAGTTAGTATTCACTCCATTAAGACTTATTGGACAACTTTTGACCATTTCATTGATCCTTCTTTTGGTTCCAGTGGCTAGTTGAACCAAACTTGAATTCTCAAGCTTACTTTTATCCAAATGTAATCTATCCACTATTTTAGGATCAATGTAACATTGGATTTCTCCTTAATCAATTAAAATATAAACATGATGATTAATGATCTTACCTTCCACTTTGATCATATTGAATTGGTACTTTTCTTATCGATCTTGTAAGGATGCATATATTCTTCTCATGTCTTCTACTATTGTATCTTATTGGATGTTGTGCATAGTATTTACGTTATCACCTCTGTGAGGGAAATCCTTGTATAGGTGGTTTTGTTTTCACCCACAACAGTGGATTTGTGGTCTTCCTTTTTTTTTCCCAAGGAGTCTTCCTTCTTGGATTCATTCTTAGTAGACTTTTCTTGTTGATTTGTATTTGGACTATTTCTATTGAAAGGAGGTTTGAATCCCTTCCTTCACTGATCATATTTCTCCTTCTTCTTATCCTTCGAAGATATCTACATGGATTCTCTACCCTTTCCTTTCTCATATAGGTACTTAGACTTCCTAATGGTTTATGTTAAAGTCCTAGGCTCATCATATTGAATCTTTTCCTTATAAAAATATGGAAATCCACTTAAAAACCTTTGTATATTCAATTTTTGATCCTTGATAAACCCCACATACTTAAGCAATCCCAATAACTTATTTTCATATTCAACTATGGTCATGATTCCTAATATGAGTTTAAAGAACTCTTGCATTTTATTTTCATAGAAAGTATCTGAAAGATAGCCCCTCTGAAAATATCACTTGAAGTGCTTCCAATTTATCCTACTCTCATTATTGTCCTCAACTTGCGTCAACTCTTCCAACCACATAACAACTTTTCCATGCAAATGGTATGTGGAAATTTTGGCTTCTAGGTTAGATGAGAAGTTGTGCAACTGAAAATACTTCCTCATTCCCAAAACCCATGCTTCAACATCATCTTCCATTTCTCTTTCACCATAGAAGGATGGTGGCTTAAGACTCCTCATCTCTCCTTTAAAATTGTCTAATTCATGTCTTCTCCTTTGGTGTCTAACAAGAGAAACTTTTGGACTTCTTGAGTATTCAGATGCATACAATATCCTTGTGGAGTAAGGAGGTGAGTGATTTCTATGAGTTCTATTGGTACTTCTTGAATGACTGGATCTTCTATAGTTATCTATTATATCATGATATCTACCTTCTTCCTCCTGCTCTGAGCCTAATCCATTACTTTCTTTCCTATGCAATTGATTTAGGATTTGCATCACTTGAGAATTTATTTGATTTTATTTTTTCATCAGCCTCTCATTGTCTGCTTTGTAACTCTACACTTATATTTTTAGGCTTCTCATAATATCTATTAGTGTTTCTTGTTCCCCTCTACTCTCGTGCCCATTTCATTCGGTCTATCTGTTACCAACACTAATATTTTGACCTTTGGCTTATTTATCATGAATAAAGGTTCTGTCTCCTTCCTCCATGTCTACAATATCCATTATTATCTTGAAATGATATGTTTATATCCCCTAATTCTATAAAATTTGCAAGACACCATTTTGTTAGAATTATGCATATTATAAAATTTGTTAAGTAATTCTACATGTCCTTTTTTCTGCTCAATTCATGAAGAAATATAACATCATTCTCCAAATTATACTAATTCAAGTTTATTATCCTCTAAATCATCATTCCAACGACTATAGTCATGCCCCAATATGATCTCTAAGATGAAAGTTATGACATCCTGAAAAACTCTCAGTCACCACATTTATGCAATTTCTCCGCTGGTGTAATTTTATTGAAATGTCAACTTTTTTCAACTACAAAGGAAAATATGTCAGGATATTAAAAAAAAATTGTAGGAGAAATATATAAAAATAATGATAGGTAACTCATATAAACTATGATATTTTTAGTTTGATACACCTGTCAAAAACTACAACAATATGGAATCAACAACTTTGTCCATTTTCACCCCTTTTCCGAGACACTTTTTTTGCAAAAATGACTATCTCTCAATCTGTGCACTTTTGGAAAATTTTTAATACACCAAAGTTGTGTGTATCAATGAGTATTTAAAATTTCAACTAAAGAAATTTTTCCAGTTTTGTGATCTCGGGTCTCTTTTTCTTCTTTGAAAATCTCAAAAAACCCAAAATAGTGGCCCAGAATAATTCATTTTGGCCTCTATCAACATCCTCATTCCAATCAGCATAGGATTTATTTAGTTCCTTCTTGGGTTATTTCTGTGTTTGATTTATGGAATCTCTCCTATAGTTTCATTTTAATCTAGACCTATGGCAATGATCTGGACCAGATCTTCGAAAACTACTATTTTGCACTTTATGACAAATACAAGAAGAATTGGACAATGGCTCTCTTTGACACTTTTGTATATCTCCTCTCTATGGAAAAAAAACATAATTTTCATCCTAATCTGAATTAATTTACTACAGTTATGGCCAAAATAAGAAAATGGCTACAGACCTCTTTTCTTTCTGAAAATGTGGAACAATTTTGTATAAGTACAATCTGCATCATCTATCTCAAGTTAGAAGAAATATAGATCATTGGAGTCCACTTCATGGGCCATAAATGACCCATTTTCTCCTTTGGTGCATGAAAAACATTCCCAAAACTATCAACCCGACCATCGACAATCATCCTAACTCCCCGATGATCGATTTGTGCACAACTCCAAACAAGACGACCTGACCATTGATCGTCGACGATTATCATTACTGAATGGAAATCCCAACCACTTCGCCCATCATTTGATAATCGACCCATAATTAATCAATGATCCCCGATGACTGTCAAAAACATTTCCTCAATTTGGTTGACCTAATTCATTGACCATCGACCATCAATGTTCGCTGACATGACAACTATGATGATGTGAAAACTACGTTGACGTGTCATGACACGTGGATTCTTACATGGAATGAAACATCATATTAAGAAATGAAATGGGATGACGTGGCATGAAATGTGGATGCTTATGTCACATGACACTTCATCACCTTCTTTTCTGCATTGTCCACTGATATTTTCTCTTGGAATAATCTAAACTTAGGACTAAAATTTGTTGATCCCCAATCCATCATCCATCGACGATCTCATATGCTAATTGGCCGAACTTCAACACTTCTCCAAACATTCTAATCCTTGACACATCAAATATCGATGATCTCAAATGGTGAAATTCAACACTTCGCCAAACTTGTTGATTTTTGATCCATCGACCATCAACGATCTCAAATGGAGAACTTCAACACTTCACCAAACTCGTTGATCTGTGTTCCATCGGCCATCGATGATTTCAAATGTCATTTTTCCAAGCTTCAACACTTCACCAAACTCATCGATCCACGATACATCATCCATCAATGATATTATATGTCATTTGGATGAACTTCAACACTTTTCCAAACTCATTCATCCCCGATGCATCGGCCATGGACGGTCTCAAATGGAGAACTTCAACACTTAGAGAAATTCGGCCAAAACCTAGGTGAATTTGGGCCATTGATCTTTCATGCATGATGATCTCGACCATTGTTCTTCTCCAACTTCCCAAACGACCAAAAATGAATACGAATTGTTGATCTTCCTCCTTTTCAAAACTTATGAAATGAATCTCACCCATTGATCGCATACCATTGTCAAACTTCAAAACTTTGTCAACTTTTAAATTTATCAAGGGCGAATCTTGACCGTTGATGTAGAGATCAAACACAATTTTAGTTGTCGATTCTCTTAACTCTTCCCCGTGCTACAAAAACAATAAAAAATAATAATTTTTCAACCTTTCGGGAAAAATTCGGATATGAAAATCTACATATCGAATCTACTAAATTTATTAGATAGTTTGAATTATTTCAAACTAAAATTTTCCCATGAATTCAGGGATCTTTCTCTCCAATTTTCCACCTTTTTCCCCAAATTCAAACATATCAAAATCTGTGATAGTGAATCTTCCTGATTCACACTTGTTTTGGCCCATACCAGTCCAATGTTTCAACCAAAAGATCTGATACCAATATGTATAATACCCGACCACCCACAAAATGGCCACACTACTTCAAAATCTCACTTCAAAATT
>SNQJ01S0088136.1:21104-33553 GCA_010110895.2 Picea sitchensis | reverse complement strand
CATGGTGTTTCTTGTACTTGGCATTAGACTTCTGTAGAATATTCTGAACCTGTTGGTGGATGTGCTTGATATACTCAATGAACCGGGTGGATTTG
Source organism: Picea sitchensis (assembly GCA_010110895.2). NCBI lineage: Eukaryota > Viridiplantae > Streptophyta > Pinopsida > Pinales > Pinaceae > Picea > Picea sitchensis. Next base: position 33,458 of record SNQJ01S0088136.1, on the reverse strand, counting down.
TCAACTTTTGGTGGAGTAGGGGACAAGTCGGCCGAGGTGGTCACTAGGTGTAGTGCAACATCCATGGGGCCCAATGGTTGGAATCCCAACCCCACATAAAAGGGGTTGTGGCTAGTTGATCTATGAAAGGCTCGGTTGTATCTATGTTGTACATAGGGAAGACTCTCATCCCATGTGCGGGGGTTTTTTGAATTGTACATGTGAAAGATATGTACAATCATCCTATTGACGACCTCGATTTGTCCATCTGTCTGGGGGTGGAAGGCAGTGGATTTGGTGAGCTTGGTATCCAGCAGTGACTATGATTAGGCTCGATCAGAATGTCTTGAGGAACCTAATATCATGGTCTGAGATAATGGTTTGTGGGATCCCAAAATGTACCCATACTCATTCAAAGAAGAGCTTAGTAGTGGCTTCTGTTGTGATGTTATTCTTGTAGGCGGTTAGAATTGCCATCTTGGAAAAGCGATCAACAACCACAAAAACACAGTCATTTCCCCTATTGGTGGACGGGATGCCCGATAAATAGTCCATTGAGATGGATTTCCATGACATGTTAGGAGTAGGAAGAGGGGTGTACATGACCTGTTTCTTATTGGTTGGTTTGGCAATAGCATAGGCGGTGCAAGACCTGATATACTTGCTGAAATATTGTCAAAGTTTCGGCCAGTAGAAATATTTCTACAAAACTACCATTGTATTTTCGATGCCAAAGTGTCCTACCACCTTACTATAGTGAGCTTCCCAAATCAACTTCACGCGCTCGCTTGAATGAACACAGAGATGGCCCAGACGACACAACAACCCATATTTAATATGGAAATTAGTGACAATTGAGTTGGTGCCCAACATTTGGTAGGTGGTGGAGAAGTCAGGGTCTATCTCGTAAAGGTGGGGCCATCTAGAGGTCTCGTGGTCGCAAGAGTCTAGCACCATGGTGAGTTCCACGATTGGAGGTCAGCTGAGGAAATCAACAAATCAGTTGGTACTTCATGCTTTATACTTAATTTTGAGGTGGAATTGGTGTAAGTATGTGTACCACTTCTGATGGCAGTCATTCTGCAATTTTCCTTGGGTCTACATGAACTATAGTGGATTTTGATCTGTGTGGATGATTGTCTCCTTCCCAAGAATGTAATTTATCCATTGGCAACAGTCTTTCACAATGGAGTACATTTATTTGTCGTGAGTAGGTTAATTACGGAAAACATCTGATAGTGTCTCACTATGATATGCCACTGGGTGGTCATGTTGAGTGAGAACAGCACCCACAACATAGTCTAAAGCATATGTCTCAATCTCAAAGGGATGTTCAAGGTCTGATAATGAAATTATTGGGGATGAGCACAAACGCTTCTTCAATTCATTGAAGGATTGTTGTTGGGAAAGGCCCCACACAAATTTTGAATTACCTCCACCTTTGGTTACTTGGCTGAGGGCCCATGCGATATGAGAGAATCCCAACACGAACCTATGATAGAAATTGGTGAGGCCCAAGAAGCTTTGAATTTCAGTGAGTGTGGTTGCGGCTAGCCAGTCACGAATGACTTGGATCTTGGTTGGATCCACATTCACACCATGTCGATCAACGATGTAGCCTAAGTAATGGACCATGTCCATGCTAAAGGAGCATTTTTCCAAGTTTTCATATAGTTTGTGTTGTCACAGGGTGTGAAGAACCCGTTGAATATATTGCAAGTGTTCTGCCCAAGTCTTGTTGTAGATGAGGATCTCATCCAGATACACCACTACAAAATTATTGGTGAAAGGTCATAGGATATCTTCCATCATCCTCATAAAATTTGCTGGAGAATTTTTCAAACCAAAGGGCATGACCATCCATTCAAAAATACCTTATTTTGACTTGAAGGTAGTCTTCCATACATCTATATGTTCTATTGGGACCTGGTGGTAGCCAGACTTCATATCAACCTTACTGAAGTATTTGGCCCCCATGAGTTGATCAAGGAGATCGTCGATTTGTGGAATCAGGTATCGATTTTGTACTGTGATTTTATTCAGATCCTGGTAATCAATGCAGAGTCGCCATGCCCCCTCTTTATTCTTCACCAGCATGATTAGCCTCCCAAAAGGTGATGAGATGGGTTGTATGTGCCCCTCGTGGAGAATTTCTTGGATCTGCCTCTTAATATCCTCATTTTCTAACAGAGAGAGGTTGTAGACTGGCCCATTGGGTAGAAGTGCACCTGGGGTCAGATCGGTGGGATGCTTGATGTGGCAGTGCAGAGGTACCCCGGTAGGAGAGGAGAAGATATCTGAGTATTATTCCATGACCTTATCCACTTTCTTCTGTTGTGTGGATAGATCAGTTGCGGAGGCCCTGGATGTGGCTTTGATATTTCACTCATTCTGAGAGAGAATCATGAAGAAGACAAATTTCTTGGTCTGAGACATGACCTTCCTGCATTCCTTAGCAGAGATTAAGGAAATATCACTAGGAGGGACTGCCCTGGGTATCCTGTACAATATCTTATTCAAAGTAATAATAACACTATGAGGCCTAGACTCATATACAACATGACGTATCCATAACACTATGAGGCCTAGACTCATATACAGCATGGCATTTCCATAAATAAGGTTGGTCCAAAAGAACATTAAAAACTTCGAGAGGAGCAACATCACACAATACATCATATTTGAAGGACTTGATGTTGTACGAAAGTCGACACTGTTGGCTGACGTGGAGATCGTTTCCTTGGCGGAGCCATCCAATGGTGTAGGGTTGTGGGTGCAGCGTTTTCGGCATGGCCAACTTCTTGACGACCTCTACTAAGATGAGGTTCTTATGTCTACCGCTATCAACGATGACATGTAGCGGGGTGCCTTTTACCCACATCTGTGAATGGAAGAGGCACTTGACTTCTTCTGGCTCGTCTGGTTCACAAAGATGAAGCTTGGTGGTAGAAAGGTTCTGCATCAATGATTCGTATTCCCCTTTCTGGCTCTAACTCAGAGTCAGAACTCGCATCTGATTCAGAGGATTTCACTTTGTCCACCAGTGACTTCTTTGAGCGACGGGTGGCATTGTTATGCCAAGGGATCTTATGGAAGTCACACCACTTCCCGGTATCTTTGTTTGTCTTTCAGGTGTCCTTCTTTGCATGCAGATTGGACTGGTTGTCCTGATACTATCCATAATTTCTTTGTCCTTTGTTCTATTGGTTGGGGTTGCCCCTTCTTGGCTTTTGCTGTGAGGGGTTCCTAGGCCCAAATTTTCGCGTCTTTTGTTTGATTTTCTACTCGATTTTGACGACATATGAGTAGGTCGCGCCTAAGGACGAGATGTCCAAAAATTCCATTTTGGTCTGGACGTATCTATGCAAAGAATTGTGATACTTGAGCACCAGATGTCACTCTGAATATTTGATACCCAACTTTGTGCACAAGGTATGGAAGATATTTGTGAACTCTAGCACTACTTGGTCTCTTTCTTGTCGTAGTGTGGTCCATTTGGTATACAAGTTGTCATAAAATCTGACAGGGTAGTATTGTTCCTTAATATCATCCCAGAAGGATTCCCAGGTGGCCACAACTATAAATAATGAGGTTTCCTCTATTTCCTTTTGCTCACGGAAAATTTCCCACCAATCTTTGACATGGGGAACGGATTTGAGAAGTGCAAAAGTAATATTTTCTCTACTTGAAAAGGTATGGAAAGAAAAATACACTTCTAGTAGATTCAACCACTTGTCTACAACATATGCATCTATCTAACCTTCAAATATAGGAATATCAAAAATGATTTGTACCTTTAAGGGGGCGGCGCCTCCACTCGAGGAAGATGTGTCGCATGTTGGTAGTCGCCGAAGGATTTGCGTGAAACTATCCATCATCTCATTCCTCTGTTGTGTGAGGGATTTCTCAAGCAACATTTTGAAATGATCTCTTGTCCCATCATATTTATTGTATCCTTCCATGAGATGTCGCTTGGGCATGCGAGAGATTTTTTCCTCAAGAGAAACAAGCTCGAGACCCAATTATTTGTACCCTGACCATCGTTGGGGACATGCATTAAGATGACAAGTAGCAGGCCTCTCTGATACCATTGATCTGGATTTTATGAGAAGAATGAAATGAATACATATTATTAAAATACACTTAACACAGAATAACAAAGATACAATAAAAATGGTTTTCTATTCAATAAAGAAATAAGATGAAACTGTAAAATGCAACGGAAAACAAGCTTGTTGGAATGGTGGTGACTTATCTCTGAGAAGATATGTGACGAATGCGCTCATTCACTAGAAGATGATTACAATGAGGCTATGAAGGCCTTTTTACAATAAATATGAATGTCAAAAACCCTAGACATCCAAAAACCTAACCCTAGGAGATGATACGCCAAAAGTCATGTGGACCCCGCTTGGGTAAGTTAGTACATCAACTTCCAGGGGTCGTAAATTTTGCATATGATCTATGTTTTAGGAACACAATAGCCCGTTGGAAAGGTATCATCGAGGAGATTCATTTTGGGGGCTCAATTAGAGACTTTTATTATCATTTTTAATCTTTATCCCGAAAAACCTTCATTTAGTCCCTCAAAATGGCCCCGGAAGTTAAAAACTGCTAAAACTAGTAAATTGCCAAAATTGCCAGAAAATTGTTTTAAGTGAGTTGGAAAAGGTGGGTGGCCACCGATATCCACCTGGATCACCCTCCATGTATTTGGTTCCCCTTATCCAGTTGTCTGCCTCCCTTCATTCCTAAATTAAATGTCCAATCCACTAGTTGTGCAATCAATGCTCGATTTAACGATGGTTTATTTCAAAAAAAATCGTTGGATTTTTTCTTCTAATTTTCCAATCTGTCACGATCTTCGCTGATTTTTTTTATATATGACTAAATGTCTCTATTTTTTTTTATCATTATGGATTTTGAACCGTCAATTCCACTCTTTAATGTCATTTAACGGTCTTAATCCATCCTCATCCGCGTAGTATTTCTTTCTTACCCGTTAATTCACTCCACAACTTTCGCTTATGCACATAATTTATCTTCTTGGTGTGGTTTCATCCATATGCGTGACACTCACTACTTTTGCACACTCACTCTCATTGTAACTTACTTTTTTTTTCTTGTTTCTCCTTTGTTTTTGTTTTTCCTTTTTTCCCTTTTTCTTTCTTTTTATTTTTATTTTTCCTTCTATAATACACTATTATATTACATAAGTTCTTTTGCAGGTCAGACTAGTGCAAAAATTGTTGATCATCCCTACATATTTTGAGTTGAATTACATTCACCATTCATCCCAATACTTCACCCTTCAAAATTTCTAGTTGCACAACACCTGATTCTATCACATACTTGATCATGTATGGACCTAACCAATGCATCCTAAACTTCTCAGGGTGATACATGAACGTTTTTTCATATAAGAACACTAAGTCTCCCACTTGGAATATTTTCTGCTTAATATTCCTATCATGTCATGCTTTTTCTCTTTCCTTATGCACTTGCTAAAGGAATCCTGTGACAAATCAGTCTTCCTCAAGCTGTAACAACTGTGAAAATATTTCCTTTACTGCACTAGAGTCTGAAATATTTGTAATCATTGTAATGTGAACACTCGGCATAATAAATTCCATTGGAATTATCACTTCTTTCCCATATACAAACCGAAAAGGCGTTTTCCCTATCAACTTTTTTCTTGTAGTACTATATGCCCATAATACTGCAGCGATCCTTAAGTCCCAATCATCTATCCTTACATTGCAGATGTTTGTCAGAGCATTCTCTAAAATTTTATTGAAGTCTTCTACTATTCCATTTTCCTGAGGGTGATACAGCGTGCTCCTCTGATGGTGAATTTGAAACTCGTCAGTCAATGCTGCAATCATCTTATCCGGGAAGTGCATCCCTTGATCACTCAGTAAAATCCACGGGAAACCAAATCTTTTCACTACATTATCAAACAGAAATCGATCTTTTCACTACATTATCAAACAGAAATCGCGTAATGGTTTCCACGATGCATTATGTGACTAGTGTTGCTTCTTCCCAATTGGTAAGATATTCTATCGCAGGATTATATACCTAGCTCTAGGATATCCTAATGGCACATTAATGGTTCTACAAAATCTAACACCGGGAGTTTGTCAAAAAAATTCAATGTAACATATGGATGCAACAACATCTCATCCCTTCTGTTAGGTTTCAAATTTTGACAAACATCACAAGCCTAGAAATATTCCTTATCATCCTTGTGAAGTGTGGGCCACCAGCCTCTACTTAATAAAAAATCCCTATGGTCACCTAATTGCAGAAGTGTCCCCACAATAACTTCATATGTGTCTCGATAGTATCATTGTAAGCCATGCTCTAGAACACATCGCCTTAATATCCCATCTACACCTAAATTATATAAGTTTCCTGCAATTAGCTGATAGTCCAATGCCTTAACCACTAACAGTTTCTTTTTTGTAACTATCATGTTCGATGGATCCAAGTATTCTTGTACTTAAAAATTGTACAATTTCTAATGTATAGCCAACCACCATTCAATCAGTAAATAAATATGCATATGGAAAACTATCATCTAGTTTCCATTCATCCTCGCCTGATAAAATACGTGATAAGTGATCCATTCCTGCATTCAATATTGCACTGCCTTTTAACATGACTTCAATGTCGACTCTTGAACAATAAATAATCCATATTCAAATTGTCCCCCTAACACCGGCTTCTTGTCTTACTAAGCATCTTAGTGTGGAAATGGTCCAGATACATCTTTAAATGAGAAGCCAACAAATAATGACTAAAATTTTGCAACACATACACCATATCCAATCCCTTTGGTTCTATCGTAGTGTAGTTATTTTCTATTGTTGAAAACTTCCTATCACTTGGTAAAATGAAATTGATGGTTCATTCATCCTTCTCCCCGATGAGAGATAATAATGACCTAAAACTATGAATGATACATCCATTACGAACATGAAATTCCTCTTCCAATGTGGGAATATCAAAATTGGTGCAATCACTAACTTCTACTTTAATGTGTCCAAACCTTTCTCGCAGTCCTCATTCCATTGTAATTTAGCTTCTTTATTCAACAACTTCTCCATGGGTGCTGTAATATGCACATATATCCCTTTAATGAAATTCTTGTAGTATCCTATATGGATGAGTGTTTCTCTTAACTATCTTACTGATGTAGGTGGTTGTAAGTTCAAAATCAATGCAATCTTGGTAAGATCCACTAGAAATCCTTGATTACATACCACATGGCCCAACAAAATTCCAAAAGGTGCACAGAAAATACATTTCTTCAAGTTCAATGAAATATGACATTATATACACCTATCCAACATTAATCTTAATACTTCAATGTGACTCTTCAAGAGACTAAACATAATCTAATCATAGAAATAAAATTCAAGTAACTTATGAATAAATTCTTTAAAGGATGCGACCACTAATCTCGAAAAATTGTAGGTGAATTCTTCTTCCCAAAAGGCATCACTATGTAGTAGTAGTAGCTTCCCCATTCTATTGCAAAATTAGTCTTATATTTGTCTTCCCACATGATCTTTATCTGGTTATATCCTAAGAATCCATGTGTGCAAGAGTAGGCCTCCATCCCCCATACATTCTCCAATACTTCATCTTTGAAAGGTATCGAAAATGGATCATGCAGACATCCATCATTTATACTTGTTAGGTATACACAAATTCTCATTCCCTCTATTTTCTTATCTTGCACTACCATTGGACATATCCATTATTATTCTACTATTGGTTAAATTATTCATGATTCTAACATTTTGTCTATATCTGCCTTTAACTTCTCTTTATACTTCAGATTTCTTCTATAAGGTATATGTCTTACTCGCTTCACATCTGGTTTCAAAGGGATCTTAATTTCTCCTAGCTCCCCATCTATCCCTTTCATTTCTATAAACATTGTTGGGAATATATTTTGATACTTGCGAGTAAATATGTAATTTTTTCCATAGTTTCATCATTCTAGTAGTCCCCTATCTGTGAAAACTATGGATTCTTTTTCATCCCAATATTTACCTTACACATCCTTAGTGGTTGTGCATATTCAAAAGATTCGAGATTTGGACCTTCCACTATGTGTTCCCCCTCAGTTTCAGGTATTTGTATATTTATTGTCTCCTCCTCGTCTTGATCTTCTTGAGACACATTATAAAATTCCGGTAGTTCATGAACTATCATGGAAGTTCTATGCACACTACACATAGGTACGACCTCCATTGACCCTTCTTCCAAAAAATCCTTCTTTCTAATGGCCTGCAAAGATGCATCTATCAATGGATATTCTTGTTCAAAAGTAAATATTACCTTAAACATTTGAGTTAACTCATCCCAATTTTTTATTCTAGTTCTAGGTACCAGTTCTTAGGGATCATTTCCAATCTATGTATGAACCTATGCACCCATTCATTATTTGGTATCGAACTCCATATCTTTCTACATTGCGCAATATGGTATGTTGGGTCACTTACTCCTGTATATTTATGTGCAGTATACTCAACCTCGATACCAAATCTAACTTGCATTAATAATTTACACTGCAATCAGTCTTTTATTCCTTATTTATGTGAATCCCACCATCTGGATGGAGTGGCTTTCAAGAAAACATCTAATGCCAACAATATTTGTTGTTCGGGTATCTACAACTCAAATTCCTTTACAAAATAACTTATATTAGTCAAACCGTTATACTTGGGCGGGTCACATAACTCCATTCCAATCTAGTGCAATGATTGAGTAATGCGGGAACGTCGTCTGGTTGATACTTCATGCATCCTTTGATGCCAATGTTCCATTCCTTCCTCTGAATCTGATGAACATGAGATAATACTTCTCCAACCTAGGGCACCATATGCCATATCAACTTTGTCTTCCCCATCATTTACCATGTTTTCTTTGGAAAAACATTTACATCAGAACCCAAGTATAAAATGAATTGGTCCATATCATAATCCCTAATCTATGCACTTAATATGAACTCTCTTCTCGTTCTCTTTTTGCGCAGTACCTCATTCACTACCCTCTACGTAGTATGGAATTCCCTTTCTTTTGCACAATGATCGATCATTCCACACAATGCATTCAATGTTGTTTCATCTTTCATCAATGCAAAACAATTTTTTAGAAATTCTGTCAAAAGACTTACCTTTTCAAGGGGAATTTTCAGAGTAGTGTGATCATAGATCAAAGGCATGTCAATCACAGTGGTTGTAGATGGTGTTGATTCTATCCAATCTAGTCCTAGTATCTCATTCATTTTTTGTTGGTATGTCTCTTTTTCTTTTTGTGGGTCAAATGTCAGTATAGGTCCTGCTAATTTCCTCACTCACTGCTCACTCTACCTCCCTCTATTTTTCGCGTCAGCTCATGTCTTAGCTCCTCCATGCATGACAAATGTTATTTTGGTTCCTTCATCATGTATCTCTGGTGATATATTCTATATATTCTGATTCAATTTATGGATATGATTACCTCTTTCCTACCACTTCACAAGTAATTGAGGGCATTCTTATGTCGCATGCTCTAGTTCTCTACAATATGTGGAGGTTGTACAAGGATTCAGGCATTCATGAGCTAAGAGTCCCAGTTGATTACAATTGTAGTAGATTATTGGGCCTCGACTTCCTATGCCAAAACTTCCTCTGCCTCAACATCTGCGAAATCCTCCTCACCTTCCTAGATTCAAGCATCTTTTATTATTATACTATGGAAAACCTCCTTTTGTCGCAACATTTTCTTCCTGAATTCTATACATATTTGAAGTGTGATCTGTCATCAAATCAAATGCATGACAGTCTTTCTCTTCATTCCCTGCTGACTTGCAAAAGTTACAAAATAAATTCCTTGGCGTACTCTAGCATTTATGCAGCAATGGGAAATTAGGTGGATGATGTCCCCAAGTATTACATATTTCATAGTATCCCCCTCCTGATAATGGGTTTGGTTCTCTAGTTTCCAAATACTACACAAAGGTTAGGTATTCATCCTTAGTGGCCTTCATTCCTACATGTGACATACCAAAATTGTTCCTTCTTTTCCTATCCTTTCGTTAATTCTGCCAATTGAATTGTCAAGGAAACTAACTATGTCTGGAATTGAGCCATACCCCCACCATATCCTACATGGGACACTTCCAACTTCATTAAATTTACAAAGATTCAATATGTGATGCAACCTTCCGTTGTATCAACGAGAAGCGAATGTGTGGAAATATTCCTACAATAAACCATTCTTTGTGTTGTTGATCAGGAATTTGAAATGCAACCTACCCATCAAATCCTTAAATCTTTGACCATAGTCCCACACTGACTCATTGTGCACTTGTTTTATTTCCTGCAATTATGTTATGTACTGGAACTTAGATTTTGGCTTCTTGAACTCTTTCACTAATGCTTGTTGAATTTCTACCAGTGTCCTTGCTTGACCTGCTAGTGTAGTACTATGCAGTTTCATGTACTATACTAATGCAAAGCCTCTAAACGTTGTTTCCAACTGTGTAATATTTGTGGCCTCATTCTGGAAATTATTCGGAGCCCAATTTGTCTCACATACAAATAGATGTTATTATAGGCCCTCTGACCCAACTCCCTGGAACTCAGGAATTGTCAATGTGTTGTCTAACCCTGACATGGCGTTTTGTGTAGTACCTCCCCCCGATGTAGTTGATTGAATCTGACTCGACTCACTGCTTCCAATGCTATGGATACTACTACGTTTTCTTTCTCTGCTAACTATAAGTGCTTTCGACAAATCCTCAAATTTTATCTGAGATATAGGTGATGCACACGGGGTCATGGAATCGACACAGGATCTAGGCTAAGTAGGACTTAACGACTTTTGTATTATAGGACCGAATTGAGAATCCTCTTCCTCTCCTTCTGTGTGAAATATTTATATGATATGGACTATTGCATAGGGTTATCTCCTCTCATACTCATTGTGCAACTCTCTTTTCTCAGTCACAGTCTTCAACCTCTTGTACCTTCTTCCACTATGCAGTACTCCAAACTCATCATATTCTTTTTATATACCTTCCTTGTTTCTCTACATCCTTAGTCCCTTCCTTCCTTAGAAATTTATTTCTTCATTCCTTCCTACCTTCATATTATCCCCTGGTCATCCCCAGTTCCCCTATGTACACAAAGACCCTTTAGCAATTATATTCCATCATCGTCACACATTTTTCGCACAACATATTCATCCAAGTACCCAATTCTTTCATAAACCTTTTGCATGGACCCTTAAAGAAATCCCTCTCTGTGACACTATATGACTGGGTACAATCTATTGCAATTTCCATAATATAACCCCTCGGTATGTTATTCAACCAAAAATCAAATGCACAAGAAGTAGCATTATTTACAGAATTCAATTATCTTACCAAATTAGGGGTCCATCTCCTCGAGGCTGTAATACAATATTTTCTAGTATTGTCCACTAACATTTCTAACCATTCGTTTAAAATAATTGGAAATTCACCAAAGAAAATATCATGTGGCTCTATGAACACATAAATTTGAAACCATTATCTATCGCTCATCCAAGGATTTCTATTCTCTCCTTGGGAAAAATCGTGTTCCTTCCTTTCTATCCATTCAATGATCTCTTTCTTATTCAACCTCCAAAACATTCACTCAGTTATAGATTTTGGGTCCCGACAACGTAACCATTTGTTGGTGCGTGGTTATTGTTGGAGTTAATTCACACACACCTAGGATTTATTTTTCCTAAGGTTTTTCCTTGTTTATTAGTCATAATTATTCATTATCTAGTCTCCTATATTTTAGGAGAGAATATTCCACCTGGAGAATATTCTCTTTCAGTTGACACTTCAGTTTGACTAGTTGAGTTGAGTTTAGATGTTGCATTGGTTTTATCACCATGAAAAATTTGGATCATCACCATGATAATTATACCTTGCCTTGGGATCATCACCAAACTAGCGCATTATCCTTGATTCCCTGAGTTAACTCTGCATTACTCTCTGTTCAGCCAGTTAACTGAAGACTAGTTGACTAGTTAACTCAACTAGGTGGCAGTTCACTCATGTAACTGCCTGGGAGACTAGACTAGGTGTCAGTTCACTCACGTAATTGTTGGTGTGTGTCCAGATCACTCTAGACCACCACTATGGTGCATTGTTTCACCTCCAGTGTGAACTCATTGAGCTATACAAAGTATATCATGTGTAAATTATGTATTATTCGCAACGGTTAATGAAAATTCTTTCATTATTTCTCTCCTTCTTCTTCTTTCTCCAATTATCTCTGCAAATGTGTTTATTATTGTTTATATGGATCTATTATTTTCAGTTTCAACACATTTACA